>BQNB010030102.1:0-55181 GCA_026074375.1 Tanacetum coccineum
TTTTGAGGTAAGGTTTAGTTTAAATGGTGAATTATGAAAGTATGCATGTATGCGTGTATATATAGGCTAGAAACTTAGAGTTGTGGCCAAGTTGAGAAGAGTGGTGGCCAAGTTGTAAAGATTGGTGGCCAAGGTTAGCTAGGAGTGACTAATAAGAGCTAGGACGTAGCTTGGAGAGGTATTGGAAGGGTGGTATGGGTTCGGTTCACCAAGGAGGTGACAACGGTTTGCTTGGGGCTTAAGGGTGTGACAAGGTGCTTGTGTGCTAGCTAGGTGGTGACAAGGAGGTGATGACAAGGTGCTAGATAAGGAGGTGGATCATGGTAGTGAGTGCTAGCTAGGATTGAACTAGTTTAAGCTAGTTTAGGGGTTGTCGGGTTCAATTAGGGTTTCGGGTTTGGGTTTAAGGTTTTAGACGAGCTAAGGTTGAGATTTGGAGGGAAAGATTAGTTCAAATGTGATGCTTAAGAATCTTGTAACTTGTGTTAAATAAGTCGTACGAAATTCTTATAAGAATTGGAGGGAAAATGGCTAGTTTGAATGTTGTGCTATATCGGGTTGTACCATAAGCTTAAATGAGTTGTACATTGGTTTAGAAGGGAAAAGATATTCAAAAGTTATGTATTGTAACCTTGTACACATGCCTTGAAAGCTTGTACATTTGTTTTGAATGAAAACATTACATGTAATTGGGGTTTTGATGTTAACGTTAATGTATAAATCCTTTTTATAATAAATGTATAGATGGTACGTTAAATAGATAACGAATGGTAGAAATAGAGTTTAAAACATATTGCTTGACATATTATAACGTTTACTTGCTATAAACGTTGATGAAATTGGCATTGGTAGGTTGCGTGAGCTCGTTTACTTTTGTAATGTAAGTTACGTTACATTATGGATGGAATAAAGCAAAAATCTTTCCATGAAAATGGTTGCATCTAATTTAATAGATGGATAATTACATAGATGAAAATTGTGGGTTGTTATATTATTCCCCCCCATACACTTAGGTTGAACATTGTCCCCAATGTTCTATAGAAGTACCCGTATAAACGAATAAAGGGAAAAGAAAACAAGTAAAAGAAACTAGTACTCCTTAGTTTGCTTAATAATGGAGAAAAAACATGAGATAACTGGTTAAATCGTCCTCTAAGAATCATCCAATGAAACTTCCAAAAAACTTCCAAGCTTCTTCTTATCAAATATAACCTGTAAATCAAAGACAAAGACAACTACACCAAGCATAAAATTGGCAGGATAGATATATATACAACGGGATTTTAGGGTTTGACTCTATGAAAGCAATAAAGATAGGATGAGCGTAATGATGTAATCATAGGTTTATGCAGGTTTGCAAGAAAATTACAAATTTTAGATATTGCACATTTTATTTTTCGAGAATAATTGAAAATTTTCAAATTTTTACATGGCTGGGGGCGTGACGCCCTTAGGATTAATCCTGATGCCGTCTCCAGCCACTGTAAAGATTTTTTCTTCGTTTTTTCTTGAAAAATTTCCTGCACACAATTTTGTTAGTTATATCCTTTGTAAAATACTGCATAAAACCTGATATTAATCATTACAATCACATGACTCGAAACTGACGCGAATTAATCTAAACAATTTATTTTAAATGTTTGAATTGGTTCTTATAAACCGGATATTTTCCCCTACACTTATTTTATGCAAAATACCTTTGATTGTCAATAAGACAAAGTTGGAAACAAAGAAAAGCATGATTACAAAAAAATGATTCAAACATAACAGAATAAACGAAAAGAATTAAAACACAAGACACTTCTAAATGCGGAAAAAAAATTAAAATTGGGTTGCCTCCCAAAAAGCAGTTTTCTTTATTTACGAGTCTTGTAGCTAGACTCGAAGTCACACGTCCTTACGTGACTAAATTTGTTCAAATAATTGGTATTCGAGACCTAGGTTCAAACAATTCTTGTACATAAATTTGTTCTTCTCGTAGGCATTCCTAAATCCATTAGTTAGATCTCTTTGACTTAGCTTAAGGATGGGTTGGATTTTACTATATGACACATGCCCCCAATTTTTAAACCTCAGTATAGTGCGGGGCATCTGGAATGTGTAGTTGTCAAAGATCCTAGTGAAAGACATCAATCCCTTAGCACAATCATATTCAAGTTTAGTGATTTTTCTAAAGGGTTTGCCCATCACAACTTCAGCCATATTACTTAGAATAAACTCTCTTATGTCTTCTAATATCACAAAGTCTGTGATGTAAGTGAAACTTCCTACAAACACATAGACATCCCGAACAATGGAAACTAAGTTCTTCCAAAAACTTTTAAACCCCTAACTCTTCTTACAAAGTTGTTGTTCTTACTAGGGTTGGATGGTTTCTGTCTCGACTCTAGCCCTTTACTCATGATCCATTTGTAATGTTGTTTAGACATAACATTAATTGGTGATTCTAAATCGATGTAAGCTTGTCTTTTAAGGAAGTGACCTATTCATGCCAAGAGATTCTTAATGTAATTATTTAAGTTTTCGGTTATTATCTTTGCCTTAACCCAAGATGGTTGCTATAGGGATTTCAAGGGCCACTCGTGATATCCTAGTCCTTCTATGGGGGGAATGGTATCTAAGTTTAATTTTTTTTTTTTTTTTCTACGTCATCCGAACTAACTAATGGATCAACAAACTTACTATCCTCAAGCCATGACTCAATTTTCAACTTTTTCATAGGATCAAGAAACTCACTATTAGGGGTGGAACTAGATGGATTCGCATTTTCCATAATGAAGAGTTGAATAGTCAATGAAAACTAACTAATGGATCAACAAAACTTACTTCATCTAAGCCATGCTCAATTATTTAAACTTTTCATAGTCCAAGAAACTCACTATTAGGGGTGGAACTAGATGGATTCGCATTTTCCATAATGAAGAGTTGAATAGTCAATGAAAATTACAAACAAGCAAACAAAGAAGAGATAGACTACAAGAAAGCTAATATACGAAAATAAAAATCTCATTTGAAAGGATTCAAGCGAGTAGACCTAAGTTAAACAATGGTCGAAACCTAACTATTCCCCAGCAGCGGCGCCAAAAACTTGATGGGGTTGTCGTTACACTTCAACAAGAAGTTTTACAACTCCCTAGGCAGTGCACCTAATCGTTGCAGTGTAGTATAGGCAAGACTCGGGGGTTGTTATCATTCTCTAGGGGAATATGTGAGGAAGGTTGGGAAGGCTCGATCAAGATCTAACAAAGGTCTATGAGGTTGAGAGAAGATTCTTTTTGTATTTTTATACTTTAGAAAGTAGGTAAAATCATAGTTTTGAGAGGTTGGTTTGTTTAACTAATTAAGCTAAATATAATCTAATCTACTAATGATAACTTTATGATAAAAATATGTATTTATTTAATCATGTACTACTCCTTAGATTGCTTCTCCTAATACTGTTGCGTTGTCACACTTGTGATGATTTGTGTAAGTATTTCCTAAGTCATGAACGAATTACACAAACCCGCCGTCTATTTAATATTCTGTTAAGGCAACGCACAAGTAAGGTAGTATGTGTAAGAATGATAAAAGGGTAATGTGTTTCGTATCTTATTCCTCAACACATGGTTGGTATATATAGATTACAAAGAGATTGGGTTCCAGCCCAATATGACTAAGATATGACTCATACACAAGATAAGGACAACTATTAGATAACTAATGACAACTAATTAACAGCTAACACTCCCCCGCAGTCCAAGCGGCGAAATTGCGAAAGCCCGAACTGGAGTAGAAAACTAGAAAAGAGAAAAATAACAGTCCTACAAATTTGTGACCTTAGCATAAATCACCAACATAAATTACGAGATAATTCAAAGTATCCCTATAACGGGAGGTAATTCAAAGGCCAAATATCTATTCTCCTATGACTCTCCCTTGTGTTTGAAATTTGAAAAGCATAATCACCTTTTATGATACTGATGAATGCGACGAAGATACCTTCGTTTGTGATAATGATGTGCATGTACCATTGACAGGGCGCAGAGGAAGAACTAAAGTAGGAGAACCTGGAACAGTCACATGGATATTGCACTCTTATAAACCGATTCGAATCAAGAACGGAGATCTGAGTAGATTTTAGCCAACTTGTGACCCAAATTTAAAAGATTGCAATGAAGGGGAGTCAATCTATAGAAGGGGTGAGAGAGGTGTCCTTAAGCAATGTTATTGTTTTTATGATAATGAGAGACGGGAAATCAAAGGTGAAGACATTGAATTTTGTGACTATCTTCAAATAAGGCATGAGAACTGATGTGTGCAATTGCCGTAAAGACTTCAACATGAAATTTTACAACTCCCTAGGCAGTGTACCTAATCGTTGTAGTGTAGTATAGGCAAGACTCGTTATCGTTCTCTAGGGGAATATGTTGGGAAGGCTCGATTAAGATCTAGCAGAGGTCTACGGGGATGAGAGAAGATTCTTTTTATATTTTTATTTTATAGAAAGCAGTAAAAATCATTGGTTTGAGAGGTTGGTTTGATTAAATTAATAAAACTAAATATAATCTAATCTAGTAGTGATAACTTTATGATAAAAAGATGTATTTACTTAATCATGTACTAATCCTTAGATTGCTTATCCTAATCCTACTGCTTTGTCACACTTGTGATGATTTGTGTAAGTATTTCCTAAGTCATGAGCGAATTACACGAACCCGCCGTCTATTTAATATTCCATTAAGGCAATGCACAAGTAAGGTAGTATGAAGACTATTACAAGGCCTCTAAGAGTATATTAAATGCAATTGAAATATCTTAAGAGGGGTCAACCATATTAGGGGTATGGTAGTATGAAGATTATTATCGATGGTATCCTTTCTACACACTTGCGTTTCCCTAGACGTCTATGCCAATTTAATATCTTATGGCTAGTTTTCTAAAGCCTAACCCCCACATCCATCACAAGAAGAAACATTAAAAGGATCTACAATCTAAGTTTCATACAATCATAAGTAAATACAAAGGAGGGTTTAGCCTAGCATGTTATAAAGAAAGCAAGAACATAAATCAATCAAACAACACACATACATATTGAATGATTAAAGATAAACAATTTTACTTGATTAAAACATGGATTAAGGTCGGTTACACTAGGGTTTTAAGGCCCTAAAGACGGCCTAAAAGCTGCTAGAATGATTAGGGTTCGTCTCCCAAAAGTTATACAAAGTTACACACTTAAAACCTTAAAATCGGTTTTGTATTTATAGGAAAAACGCTGCGACGGCGTCAAGTAGTGGTCGTGACGCCGTCTCCATGTCGAATCTTCTAGATCTGATTTAAGTCGGTTACATCCTGACGCCATCGTCAAATTCTCGACGCCGTCACTAGAAATATCACGACAACGTCGCTTTATGCTTACGACGCCGTCTCCACGGTATGTGTGCATCATTCTTCAAGAGATTTTGGTGCAAGTCCGTAATCTTGTCCGTTTCTTCTCTAAATGAGCCCAAGTCACGTGTATTTCCTCCAAATGGCATCCAAGTGCTAAAAACCTGAAAACAAACGATTAAGTACATAATCTGGGCATATTTGCATGATTTAGGGGGTTAAATAACCCTTAAAATGGTGTATAAAATGACACCTCATAAAATACCCCTACACTTGGGATTTGCTTGTCCTCAAGCAAATGGGCTTTTCTACCTAGACAATAGCAATATTGGGGGCATTTAACCTACTCTTTAAAAGCAGTTTACCACACAACCTTCTAGACCTTGTAATTAAAAGCACAGAAAGTATATACTAGCATCTCACATAAGTGTTTGGGATTCTCTATTTTGCTCGGGTGTATAACAAATTATAACAACTATGGGAAATGGAAAATTAACACTCATTACCTGTCATAGCATAATTAATTCATATGGCTGGTAAGGATCAACTCCACCACTAGGGCCCCCAAGTTGTAATCATTACTATCAAAGAGGTCTTTTAAAGGGTTGTGATGTGTAGGTGTAAGATAACATTAATGGAAAACGAAACAAATGGAAATCTTTTTTATAGTAGGAGTGACTTTTAGGGGTGAAAGGGGTAGCTAACATTTATACGAAGTACAGCGTCTGGTTGTTTGCTAAGCCAAAGACTCGAACAAAGATATACAAACTCTACATAACTCTACATCAATCTCTTTCCTTTTTCTTTTCTATTTTTTTGAACATAATACATCACTTGGGGCTTATAAATGCACCCCTACACTTGAGTTTTAGAACTCATAATTACAATCTAACTAATGACCCGAATTGAGATGGATCACATAACATAGAGGTTATTGAGCTTTATTAGGGGTAATAAATTACTTCTTCCCCAATCCTAATCATCCCAAAACAGTATTTATAAGGACTTAGCAACCATATACTCAAATAATTAACTTGGGTTAAAACAATAATGTACTAAAAGCGAGTACATACAAGGTAGGCTAAGGCGATTTGGGTATAACAATTGGTTTAAGGGTTAACAATGCTCTTCATTAACAGTCCGACTTAACTAGAAAATTATGAGAACCGTAAAAAAGGATAGGCTCGGAGGGGTGTACTAGGGGTATCCTGCACTAAAAATGAGTGCATGACAAGGGTGTGGGATAGTTATATGATCGAGGTGACCATCATAACAATTACAGGTTTAAAACATGGGTTAATCCTAGTGCCTCTTTTCTAGCAAATCCTAATACTTACTATGCGGTCTCGGGATGCATCACAAAAACAAGTTCTAGAATTTAATACACTACCGGTACACTCATATAATTTAATACCGATACCAATGCTCCAAAAAAGGCGACAAAGACCATACGTACACATCCGGTAATGAGGAAATACACATAAATGACAGGCATTCTAACAACTCCTACTACGCTAAGGTATTAAACTATCTTTGGGTATCGAGAATGGATACTCAATTCCTATAGATCATATAGCTGAGCCTCACATTGGAGGTGGATTTATAGGGTTTTTGGTCTAGCATATAAATTATCCTATCCATGAACGCGACTAATACCCCCTCGGTTGTGTTTCATCGTGTTGTCATAATACTTGTTAAATTTTGGTTAAAAATGACCTTTTATGCAATGTTTTGGATATATTACCTACATTTTAAGGAACAAGCCTATTAGCAAATTGAAGAATAGTTGGTAAGCTTAGTTCCCTACACTAGTCCCCCAAGGTTCTGAGAATTTACCCGTATATACAATCAAAGGAAAATAAAACAAGTAACAGAAATAGTACGCCCCTGGTTTTGCGCTCTATGAATAGAGATGAAAAATGATAAACTGGTTAAATCGTCCTCCAAGAATCGTCTAATGAAACTTCCTAAGAACTTCCAAGCTTCTTCTCATCAAATTATAACCGGAACGCAAAACATAGATCAACTACACCCACATAAAATCGGCGGATAGATATATACCAACGAATTTTAGGGGTGGACTCTATGAAAGCAGTAAAGATAGGAATGAGAGTAAATGATGCAATCTTAGTTATGCAGGTTTTATTAATAATTAACAAATGTAAATGTTTTACACATTTATTTCTCGAAAATCTGAAAATTTTCAAATTTTCCTGTAGCTTGGCTCACGACGTCGTCAAGATAAATACTGACGCCGTCGTCAGCGACTGTGAAAATTTTCTTTTCGTTTTCCTTGAAAAATTTCCTGCACGCGGTTATATAAGTTATTTCCTGTACGAATTACTGCATGGAACCTGAGATTAGTCAATACAATCATGTGACTCAAAACTGACGCGAATTAATCTAAACAAGTTTTATTAATAGTTGTGTATTGGTTCTTTAAAAACCGGATAATTTCCCCGACACTGATTTTAATTGCAAAATACCTTTGATTATCAATAAGACGAAGTTAAAAGACCAAAGCATAGCATAGATTTATTAAAAAAATGATTCAAACATGAAAAGACTAAATAAAACCATGTAATCACACACACTCTCTATATGCAAAGAAAATTAGAATATTAAATATTGGGTTGTCTCCCAAGAAGCGCTTTTCTTTATTATTGAGTCTTGTAGCTAGACTCGAAGTCACACGTCCTTACGTGACTTCTCCTTCATCAGCAATTCCAGTCGTATATTCGGGTCCAAGCTCTAAACATTCTTTGTAAAAACCTAATATTTTGCTCATCACGTACTCCACCCTTCTTATTTTTTCCTCCTCGTTCCTAAGGTAGACTGACTTAGTGTGCTCTCTTTCTAGGTCAGATAGCGAGTTGTACTATTCTATCTTATAAGGCATCTTATAGGCAATTTCATCAGTCCCATCTGTGAACCTTACTACACCTTCAGGTGGGTCATGAGTCATGTTGGATATTTCAACAAAAGGCTTCCCTAGTACTACTCGTGACAGCCTAAGGTCTATGATTGAACTAATATCCTCAATAATCATGAAGTCTATGACATGAGTAAAGTTTCCTACAAAGACGTACATTTCCTTAATCCTACCCGTGAAATTATACACTCCTCCATTTATGTTTTCCCTAGGGTCAAGTTTTCTTTTCATGATCCAATTATACAACATTCAGCTCATGGTATTCAGGGGCGACTTAAGATCTATGTAGGCTTTCTTAATATGCATATGTCCAATGTTGCATGGTATTTTAAGGTTTGACAGACATCCTTCTATGATGATGGGGTTTCTCAGATAAATTGAAGGTATTGGACCACACATTAGATACTTATGATATGCAAGCTCACTCTTAGTCAGGAATACATCCAAATACTCCACCTCTAGTTCTCCTACTCTTGCATTTTTACCTACTTTGGGTTCCTCCTTGTGGGAATCATCATTCTTCTTAATAATCTTAATAAACATCATGTCACCGTCATCCCCTTTCATGCAAACAAATTCTGTGTTGTATGACTGTGGGACCAAGCTGAGCGATTCAAAGAATGAATTGAGTTTGCGGACTTTTTCGGTGATGAATGAAACTGATGGATCAGGTGGTGAGGAAGGGTTGGTATTGATGTTTTCCGAGTTGTCCTTCTCATCTTGCTCTTCTTCTTTTGGCTTGCCGATTTGAGATTTGCCCTGCCGTTTAGGATATATCATGATAGTGTTGATCGAACTGTGGATTTGGGTTGAGCATTGGGGATCATCTGTTGGGTAAGAACGAGCAGACAAAATTAAAGAGGTAGAGTTAACATTCAGTTTTGGGTTCTTAAACGTGTCGCTAGGAAGTGCTCCCGTTATTCGATCGGTGATGGCCTTTAATACAGTGTCGATTTTGTTGGTCATCTTCCTTTGTTGTTTTTTGAAATCGGCTTCAAACTCGGACAATCTAGCGTCTTGAGATGCCATGAAGTTGGACACTAATCCTTCAAGATTTGATTGAATGTTAAAACTTTAAGGATTGTTGTTAAAAGAGCAGTTCGAGAATGAACCGTTTGGCTGAAACTGGTTAGGTGGGTTTGAAAAATTATTTTGCGAATTTTGGGGTTGTCTCTACCTAAGATTTGGGTGAATTTTCCATGACGGATTGTAGGTGTCACAAAGATTGTTTTTCTTAGGTTTGAAAGTGTACCACTTACCTCTTGCTTCGTCGATACGCGAGGACGCATAATCAACAAAAGTTTACTCGAGATTTTCCATGCAGTACTGAGTGTCGTAGGGACCACTGCAGATCTTACATGAAGAAGTGATTTTGTTCACTTAAACAGGTTGCTTAAAAGCAAGATGAGCTTCCATCAAGCGTTAGACTTGATTTTCGAGCTTGATGAGATGATGGTCAGATGTACTCGGGACATCTTGAGGCAGAGAGATTGCCTTGACCGGTTTAGAGAAGTCCCTTGGGTCGTTCCAACTTTCATTGTCATAGAGGGCGAGGTCCTATAATAATGCTCAAGATTCTTTGGCGTTCCTATTACAAAGCTTACCACCTACTGATTGGTCAAGGGTTCATCGTGTGGCAAGATTGACATGGTCATAAAAGATTTAGACTTGGAGCCAAAGGTTGATGCCATGATGAGGGACTTTTTAGATTAAGTCCTTGAAATGAGTTCATGCTTCAGAAAGAGACTCTCCTTGATGTTGTTGGAACATCAGGATGTCGTTACGGAGTTTTGCAATCCTTCCCGGTGGAAAGAATTGAGCAAGAAAATGAGTAGTAAGATTCTCCTATGTGGAGATAGATCCTGCTGGAAGACGTTCAAGCCAATTGCTAGCTTGATCGCGAAGGGAAAATTGAAATAAACGCAGGCGCGTTCTTTCCCTATTTGCAACATCAAGGTCGAGTGAGTCCAAGTTTTAAGAAGTCCTTGAGATGTTGGTTTGGATCCTCGAATCGAAGTCTCTGGAATGAGCATCCTTTTTGCACCAATCGGATGGTGTCGGATAGAAGAGGTACCACATTGTTCCCTTCGGGGAGCTCAATGGTGTTCCTATAACCCTCGTGGCTAGGTCTGGAGTAATCTCTAAGAGTATGAATAGGATTCGCGTCTCCCATGGTGGTTGACGAGAATGATTTATGAAACAAATAACACAAAGAAAAGATAGACTACGAGAAAGCTAATATAACAAAGATAAAATCTCATTTGAAAGGATTCAAGCGAGTAGACCTAAGTTAAACAATGGTCGGAACCTAACTATTCCCCAGGCAGCGGCATCAAAAACTTGATGTGTGCGGTTGTCGTAAATATTTCAACATGAAGTTTTACAACTCCCTAGGCAGTGTACCTAATCGTTGTAGTGTAGTATAGGCAAGACACAGGGGTTGTTATCATTCTCTAAGGGAATAGGTTGAGAAGGCTCGATCAAGATCTAACAAAGGTCTACGAGGTTGAGAGAAGATTCTTTTTATATTTTTATTTTATAGAAAGTAGTAAAAATCATTGGTTTGAGAGGTTGGTTTGATTAAATTAATAGAACTAAATATAATCTAATCTACTGGTGATAACTTTATGATAAAAAGATGTATTTACTTAATCATGTACTACTTCTTAGATTGCTTCTCCTAATCCTGTTTCTTTGTCATATGTAACCTTTGCCCTTTTGTGTTCTGAATATTTCATTTATAGTCCTTTGACTATCTGACTTTTGTCAGTTTATTCAGATTTTGTACCATGTTGATGGTGGCGATTTTGTTGAGAATTATGGTGATTTATGGTTTATTGTGATTAATAATCCCTTTTGGAAGGTATTATTGTGGTATTTGTATTCCGGGTGGTTTGCCCCGTGAATTTTGAAAAATGCCAAAAAACGAGTCCCGACACGTTTGTTAATGTCCAAATGAGTTTTGAAGGATTTAAAGTGAAAATATGTCTTGTGAATACTCTAGGTTAATGGAAAAGTATTTTTAAGGTGAATAAAAATGCTAATTAACTTTGGGGTAAATTTTACAGTTGAGTTTTACGAGTATTTAAGTGATCCCAACACGAAACGAAAGACCCGAGGCCTCTTTGGATGCCATAGCTGGTCATAGGAGATTAAGGGGACAAGGTGGCTTAATTTTAGCTAATGTGTCCCAAAGGTGTACATTTATATTCCTTCCACTAGCTTCTCATAATTTCATTTTCATTTCAAAAAAATAAAACACACACTTAAGTGTATGTGTATGGTGCGTTCAAACAAAGCCACCAACAAGCATTCATAAATTTTCCAACTCTGATCAAGAACATGATATTCCGGGTTGATACGAGTGTTTGGGTATTCATTTAAACAACATTTGGGTTGTCCGGTTCGTGTCAAAATCTACATTTTTGAAGATTTTCTTGTAAATTTTCAAATTTAAATTTCGTTTGTCCTTTTGGGTTTGTTTTGATGCATAAATGTTAGTTGTACAAGTTGATCGTTGTGAAAATCGATTTTTGGAAGCGAAATGAATAAAAAGGGTTGTGTTTGGTTCGTGGGTTATAAGAAGGAAAAAAGGGATTTTTGTAGTTTTGATGTTATGGTCGTGATGGTTAAATAATATATGTTGCTAGATAGCTTATTTTTGATAATAGCTTGTATAGCTTATTCGGGCTTATTTTAAGTTATTTCTTGGCTTATTTTGGGCTTATATGCCACGAAAATTTCCCAAAATCACTAAGAAAGTGATTTTGACTATTTTGTGTTATGGCGTATGTTTGTGGACTATTTTGAGGCTTATGGTAGTAACCAAATGCGATACGTAGCTAACCCATAGCTCTAGTCAGCTTATTTTCAGCTTTTTATACGTATTTTGGAGCTTATGACCTCACGGCCCAATAAGTCTATTTAAGCCGTGGCTTAATGGGAGGGCTTATTATGGTCCAAATTATTTTCTACTTATTGATATAAGCTTATGTATGTAAATGGACCTTGGTTTTGGACTTGGATCGTATCTTGGCTTATAAATATCTTAATGGACATTATAAGAGTTTTGATGAACTTTTTGAAAGTGAAATGTATTTGCGAAGTAATTTTGAACAAGATTTTGGGAAAAACGTTTTAGTAAAAGTTAAATGTAACACCACCAAAATGGGTCGCAGCGGAATAAAGATCCGGGGCGTGTTACTTACAAGATCATACAACACAAGTTATAATATGAACGAACAAGAAGTGTTTAAATTGATACATTGGATTTAAATTACAAGAATAATACAAAGCTAAAAGCTTTACTGTTCCTTGTTTACTATTACAAAAGACATCAATACATTTCCCAAAATATGATGCACGTAAATCTTTATGTGTGCAATCCTATATGTAATCATGCCATCCTTGGCACTCGTGCCTATTGGACCTCTGAAAACATTGCTTAAAAACGTCTACATAAATGTTGGTGATTCACAGGTTTATGTATTTAACTTATGAGGACCGCAAGAACTTTCCTCGTGATGTTACAACATATGCCAACAATCACATAACCTGATTCTGTTGCACTAAGCTCATGACACTGAGTTCACCTATATTTGCAAATTTTAGTAGTTATTTTGCCCGTACAGATGTTGTTTACCACGACATCCAAGTCCGCATGGTCACTTCGTTCCGGATGTAGCCTAATCACCTAAACGGGGTGGTTTTCCAATAGATCTAATTATAACATTCGCGCTCACATAATGACAATTAACAACTACATCTATGCATTGACAATCATGATAATGGGTCTCAGGAGCGTTATCGCTCAATAGGCAAACACATATATTCCATTTAACTTTAACAACTTGGTCCAATTTATATATCACCCTGCATGTTTTCACACCCAAATAATAGTAAATCAGTAAAACTATATAATGTGGGGCTATGTACTCACTGAGTACTGAAAGTCAAATAATCACTGATAAAAACGTCTCGCATTACGGTTTAGAGAAACCTTTTTTAATTAGGGTCGTATAAGTCTCCGTGTACTTTAATTAATATCATTGAATATAATCTTATGGTGTTACATCGTTTACTATCGTTCGGGATTTCATAATTAAAGAGGAAATGAAATGACGGTACGGGTGTTAGGACACTTTATTCGTAATCCAACATAACTTGTCAAATCGCCATTCAGAGAAGCCTCTTTATGACTATTCCCTTGTAATATAGCATCTTCAGATAAAATAACTAACATATATAATCTATATAGCTATATCCACCATCTTTGTGTTTAAGTGGAAATCATCATTTATAAAGTTAAATAAAGTTTATATTTACGCCATTTTGTATAATATGGAAATAACTTTGCGTTTTAAGCCTTTTCTCGGTTTCGGTAAGTACCTTGTTTTCGTTAAAGAGAGTGGTCATAAAATACATTCTTAGGTTTTTGAGATTCTATGGATGAATAGTGTTTTATTTCTAACCTGCTATTTAATCGTTTTTTTACGTAAAACCCGTTTTTGTCGTATCTTATTCGTTATAAGCTCCGTTTTTTGCGTTCTTTAATCACGTCTCGTTTTTAAAAGTTTTATCTTATTATTGATGTTTATTATAAAGTATATGTTTATTTGTGTGAATAGTAAGTTCTTATAAAAATTGTGTTATAAAAAGGTATTAACTATTCGTATAACTGTATTATGTCGTTTACTTCTTCGTTAGTAATCGGTTTTTCGAGTTCTTTTATGATCCCATACGTTCCTTGTGTATTGGTTGTATTTTTAAAATTATAATACATTATGTGAATTTCGTAATACTAATCTGACCATATTCGTTACTTTTGTTGCAAAATCGGAGTTTGAATTGGTTGTTGGACAGTGTTGCGCGTTACCACTTTGTTACAATACCTATTTGTACCGGTATTCTTATGTCTTTCTTGTTTCTTGGTCCTGGTGGTCTTGGTTTTGGTATGGTGTGTATAGATTACTGAGGAACATGTTAGTTGTCATGTGTCTCGGGTTTTGCGGATGGTGTCGTTTGAGTTTCCATTATTGCTACGGTTTCTTGTGGTTTCTTTACCTTCTGGTGTTTTTCTCGGTTTCTGGCCGGGGTTTATGTTGGGTGGAGCTTCAGATGATATAGGTTTTTAGGGGTCATTTTCTCACTATGTGTGTTGGTTTGTGGCATGGGTTACGTGGCTTTGGTACTAGATTTGGGGGAGGGAGCTTAATTTAATACATATGACCACAATAAATCTGTTATGAAATGATTAAGCTTTATATATAACCTTGTGTGGATGAGTAGAGAAAATAAAACAATCACACCCTTGTGATTTAAACTCTTGGCTTGAAAAATTAGGATGAAACCCTAATTTTTCCTAAGTAAACCCTTTCTTTCTTTTCTTGATTCCTTCCTTGCAAATGGTTAACCAACTCTTGAAACCTTCTTAGAATACCTTAGATATGATGTGTGTATGCTTGTATAATGATATAAAATCAAGAAATGGATTTGGTTTGGAGGGTTGTTTTTGGAGTGGGTTATGATTGAGGGAGAGAAAGAGAGGTTTTGTATTTGTTTAACCTTGGAATTGAGAGGAAGTGTGTGTTACGTGCTAGCTTAGGCTTTATAGTGAAAATATCAGTTAGGGGATTACTAGGATGGTTCATAGTGCAAGTAGCCAAGTGCTTACAAAGGTGTAAGACTTGGTTCCCTAGATATTTTGTAATATCTAGATATTTAGGGCAAGTCTTGCAAACAAGGTAAGACTTGGTCCTAGCACTTGAATTTCGACACATACTCTATAGGTTGTTGTTTTTATTTATTAATTTGAGTATTGGGTATAATGTGGGTATTCGTTTTAAGCGTCAGTTAGGTTTTGGTGCTTCCCGGGAATGCCGAAAACGCGTTTATAGCGAAACGTATGCATTTAAGTAAGTCCAATAAAACATAAGATGAACATGTTATTAATTATCCTCATAATAATAATAAACACTGCTCTGATGTAAACATTTAATCGTTTAATGCCCGTTTACATTGAATGATCATTTTTAGTTTACGCGATTTAACTTAACGATTTCGATTAAAAACAAATGCGTACAATGAAAAAAATAATTAGTGACTTGTCAACGTCGTACATTGTCCTAAAACACGGGGTGTTATAATAAAGATTGAGATTTTGGAATTTTGTCGAAAAGTGTCGAATTGGTGAAAAGTGTTGAAAATAAGGTTTGAAACCTTGGAAAACGTTGTATGAGTGTACGGGTCATGTCGAAATTCCGTAAAATGTTCATACAGTAGAATTTTCCTAAAAAAAGATTTTTGATTTTAAATTAACTAAAAATTATTTTATTATTGTATTTATTTAATAAAATTACTAAAAGAAGAAAATGTATTTTTTTTCTCGAAACTTCTCTAATGTGTTTATTATGAGTAAACGTTTCATTTTCAACCATATTATGATTATTTTTGAGGTGACTAAGGTTGTACCGAATGGACTTACAAGATATATTTATAATATATTAATTATAAATATTTACGTATATTACTTATCTATTTTCGTTAATAGTATAAGTAAGTATATGAGATAATGGGATTGATATGACAAAATGTGGGATATGTCTCAACCTTCACAACCACTAAATTGTTATGGGTAAATTGTACAACGGTCTAAACTTTATGGCATTAACCGTGAAGATTATTTTGGGAATGAATGATTAAAAATTGGGACATTAACTGATAGGTCGTGTCGGGCGTCGTTGCATTTGCTCTGTGTGATTGAGATTTGTTGTAAAGACTTGCTTTAAGGTGAGTTCTCCATAGCCCCACTTATTACTATATGTCCCGTTGGGGAAAATGATTCTCAAATAGGTGTTTGAAATTTTTTGAATTGAATGTGCGAATGTGGTTTTGTTTTGGGACTAGATACATGCTTTTGACTGCTATGTGATTATTATGATGCATGATTGTTGGGATCGGATAGGTACGCTACCCAGTTGTTTGTGAGATTATTGGATCGGATGGGGTACGCCTACCTAGTTTTGTGTGTTTTATTGGAGCGGATGGGTACGCCTACCCAGGTTTGTGTGTGGTCCTGCCCTAATTTTAGTGCGCCAGCTGGTAGGCCCTTTAGGTGCGTAAGTGACATATGGTTATTGATTAGCGGTGATGCTAAGGTTGTTTGCATATATTCACTATCATATAGCACTATTGTCCACTTTTTTGAGATATTGGCACAACTTTTGGGTTTAAGGTCAAACCTACGAGCTCACCAACATTATTGTTGACGTTTTCGAGTATCATTTTCAGGTGAAGTGAAAGAAGAATAGTTTGGTGATTGTGATAGCAGACTTAGAAGTATCCTGAGTGGAATTTCATGTGAAGTCTTGCTTGTTTATTTTTGTCTAGTTTAGTATTTGGAAGTTTGGCTTAAGTTTGGATTTTGGACCCCTGTGAGGGCTTATGAATAACTGTAAGAGATTGTGGATTTTGATAGCGATTTGGGACATCACTCGAGGTTGTTCGAGGTTGATGGTCTTCATAGCACTTGAAGTTTATGCATTGTAGTTTTCTCTATATTGTATCTTGTGTTATGATTGATCATTATGTTGCATTCCTGAGTTTCCGCCATTATTGGGTGTGACAGATTGGTAATCAGAGCCAAGGTTATAGAGAACTAGGTGGATTGGCCTAGACTATAACCTAAGATCCGTCGTTTAGTTGCGTATAAGATCTATGTGCACGGTGTTCCACTTTTGTTTGCTTTCGCGTGTTCGCTGTTTGGTGCTTTAGTTATGTCAGTCATTGAAATGTGTGAGCTTAATATTGAATATGACTGGGAAAGGATGCGAATATAAGTACGATGGTCAAGCGTATCAAACTCGTCATACTTAGTAATGTCAATTCACACAAATCGATGTTGACTCCTTATGGTGGGTACATATGGTATATATGTATATTATTGAAAGATTTTCTACATATATGCAAGTATTCCTGCCACCTAATGTTTACAAAGTTCTCCCTGTATGGTTTTGCCGCCAAAGGATGTGGACCCGAAGTGCTGGCTGGCCATGCTGCCAAAATTACTAGAGAAGGGGAATGGGTGACATAGTTGGTAGAGGTAGGAGGGGTAGAAGACCTAGGGAAGGTTATGATGAGCGTGTTGATGATTTTGGAATGGTCTAGGAAATTAGGCCCAGCGGTTGAGAGCTAATAGGGGTGTAGAGGGAGTCAATGGGAATATAAAGGGATCCAATGGGGGAGTACCCGACTTCTCGACGATCATTGCCCAACAATTGCAGAACCTCTTACCCGCCATGCTAACTCAAGTTGGTAACCAAAGAAATGTTGGAAATCAGAATGGTAATGTGGTTAATAAGAACGTTCCGGAGAACGTTAGGAATGTGTTAGTGAATGGCAACCAGGTAGGTTGTTCATATAAGGAGTTCTTAGCTTGTAACCCTAAGAAATATGATGGTAAAGGAGGTGTTATAGTTCTTACTTGTTGGATTGAGAAAATGGAGCCTGTGTATGATATGAGTGGTTGTAGTATTGACCAAAAAGTGAAATACACTGCTGGTTCATTTGTGGGTAAGGCTTTAATGTGGTGGAACTCTCAGATCCGCACGCTAAGCCGGGAAGTTGTCGTTCGTATGTCATGGAATGACTTTAAGTTTATGACGATACAAGAGTTTTGTTCTAGTCATGAGATGCAAAAGTTGGAATCTGAGTTGTGGAATCACGCCATGGTCGGGGCTGGCCATGCTGCGTATACTGATAGGTTTCATGAGTTGGCTAGGTTAGTTCCACATTTTGTAACTCCAGAGAGTAGGATGATTGAGAGGTATGTGTATGTCACACCCCGCCAAGGCAGAAACACGAGGCGTAACATCATAGATATCATCACAACACAATGGTGTCAATAATAGAGAATCACTACATGCATAACTAAATATAAAAGACACGATGTGTCATGACAATACCGAAAACAAAACAACGGTATATTGTATTAATGAAAAAGGGGTCTCATCAATACAAAGACAATGTATCACAACCTTATTAAACCTAATAACATTCAAGAATTCATGCAAACAAATACGAAACGAAATTAAATGAGAACTTCCAATGCTAGCCTAATGGTCTCTTTAGCCACTTTTATTAACTTTAACACCTTCCTAACGCTCACCTGAAAATGATGCTTAAAAATGTCAACATAACGGTTGGTGAGAGTCATAGGTTTTATGACACCATTACAAGATTTAAATCAATTATTATGATTATAAATAAAAACAAAACATGGCAGGACAATTAAGCTGACTATTATACATGCTAACATGCAATCGTCCCAAACAAGCAATCACAATTGGGACGGAACGTGTCCCTCGATCCAAATAACAAAAATAGTCATAGAGAGGAATGTTATCCCTAAACCCAGAATCTTGGTACCATATCCGCACAGGTTCATACCCACACAAAGTAGGCGAAACCTCTTGCCCACAAAGTATGCGAAGAACAATGCAACATCATAAAACATGCAGCACATAACATATAATAGCTACTTAAAAGTCCATGTGTATCTTGAACTATATAATCACATAATCAAAACATTTTGAAACATATTTCGCATCATTTCCATCCCAAGAAAACATAATAAAATGAGACTATGAAACTCACTTGATGCTCAGCTTACTTGACAAGATCTTGCACGCAATCTAAACATACAAAATATATGTTACACTCGGTTAGGCTAAATGCCCAAGTTAATGCAACAATCACATGATGGACTTCTAAACCTTACACTAAGTTTATAATCCTTTAATTACATCTCCCAAATCATTTTCATATCCTATATGACTTTATTTATTAACTTTCACTTTTACAATTTCTGACTAAATTTTGTTGTCACTTTATGACTATAAATAAAATACCAAAACACCTAATTGATGGTTATCCTTACATTTCCTAGCTCCCCAATGAGTTGTGAGCTACTGTGATTTTTTATAAAAAATAATAGTAAGTGAAACTATTTTATGAAAATTCATCATTACAAAGTGCTCATATTCGGATCTAAACGCACATCAAAAAGTTTGACGTCCTTAAAAATACTTAGAAAATGTTTTTGCCTTAGACCTTCGAACTGGAGTTAATAGACACCTAAAATATGACTCTTGATTTTTGGCTAATCCAAATTTGCCTTTTAAGTAGGGGTTTTACTCCCCAAAATCAGACCCAAATCAGACCTAAATTTACTGTTTTAACAACTTTTCTTGCGAAAATCATTTGACTAACTTCCCAACCTCAAAACCTTTCGGGGCTAGAATTTTTGGAAACTAGACTCTTTGAATTTAATTTTAGGCTCAAAAAAATTCATGATTGCTATTTTTATGACCAAGTTATGATTTGTACAAGATGACCTTTCAAAACTACCAGCTTTTAAATTCCGAATTTACAAACCCTAAAACCCTAATTACACATGCTTAACACCACTAATCATCTCAAAAACGATTTTTAAAGATCAAAACTCTAATTTTACAGATCTTATATAAACTCTAATGATCTACCATAATAATTGTTACATGTTTTAAAGAAAACTAAACAACTAGGGTTTAAAAGCATACCTTAATTCTTGATTCTTGAAACCCTAAATCACCAAATTGATCTTGATAAAAAAAATCTTTTTTTTCTTCTTCTTGGGTTCGACCGATCAAAACAAAAGGGAGAGAAAAGTATTTTAGGGTTTTTCCTAAATTTGTATTTATAAGCCTTAGAATCCTTGTTGTAGTCAAATTAGTTTCATTTTTTTTTCTTTTTTCTTATAACCGGCCAAATAACACCCCTTTAAAAAAAATTATAAATTTCAAAATTTATTCATATATATATATATATATATATGTCATTTATATTTCTTTTATTTAGTTATTATTAATTACACATTCAACCCTTAATTTTGACATTTTAATAAAAACCCATTTATTCTTCCTTTTAAACCTTTTAAATTTAAACTAAATTAAATGACTATAAATAAATTTTATTTCTAAACATATATTTTATTTTCTAACTTATTACTACTAAAATCCATCTAACTAAATTTACTAATCTCAATCTTTTACTCTCACGAACTCTGATTATTTAAATACGTAAATACATAATTACATACACACATAAAATTATACCATCATTTTTTATTGTCACAAAATGTGAACAAAATGAAAAATGCCCATAACAACCGTAACATCAATCACAAGGAGACGATCATGCTCCATTGATTGGTAACCAAACTCTCATAGAATCACATAAACACATAATTATCAGATCACACAATGAAACTCAAGTCAATGCTAACAGTTAACTAACCTGCTCAAAGCACAGTTGTCCTAGTATCCCCTCCTTTGGGAAATCTCGTCCCGAGATTTAACTAATAGGTTCAACATCATCATCAACAAACCATCGGGAAATACTTAACTTTCATATGATCCCCACGTTCCCACGTGAACTTAGGGCCACGCTTTGAATCTCGTCTAACTTTTACAATCGGAAACCCACTGCTCACAACTTCGCTTACCCATACAAGGGTACTAATAGCAACATAACAACTCTAAGCAAAAAGTAAACATCCAACTACATGAACATCGCTCGTCATCGAGGAAACTCATCAAAACCTTAAGTTGTGTAACAACGTCATTCATAACCTAACCCAGCAACTCATCAAACAAGAACTGTCTTGGAACTAAGTTATGAGTTGTTACAAAGCTCAACGTTTTTTAAGAATCAGCTCGACTTCGAGTTTATTCAAAATATAACATTAACCAAACCACCTCAGAACATTTAAGGGTGCACTAAAGTCTGCCAATGACCCTATGTGTCTGACTTTACTTAGTACTTCCAACGATAGCTTGCTCAACGAGCAAATGTAGATACTTAGTTTTTATGAAATCCTCATGACCTCGCTTCAAGTTCTAATGGACTTAACTATTGAAATCCTACTACGCTTCAAAATTTTAACCTCACGATCGATAATCTCAACAAGTTCTTCAGCAAAACAAAGAGTTTTGTCTACCTTAATTTCTTCTACATGCGCATGTAGATTTGCATCCGTCCAGTACTACTTTAAATTTGAAACACATCAAATATACTACTAAATTATTGAGACAATCTTAGTCAATAGGCCATAGGACCGATCCCTTTAATGATCTCAAATGGTCTCACATATCTTGGTGCTAACATGTCTTTCTTTCCAAAATGCAATACATCTTTCCAAGACGACACTTCCACTCGGGTATCTCTAGTTGTTACAATAAATCCGAAGGTCTTTGATGTTTCAGCATTCACCTTTAAACAAGTCAAACAATTGATAACATAGGTAGCAATATCATTCTCCATACATGGCCACCATACATATCTCTAAGGTCATAGTACGTCTTATCCACTGCCGAATTTACAAAGTACCTTGATGCATGAGCCTCGTCTATCATTAATGTCCTTACATTACCTATTAATGAAACCCATAATAAATACATACCTCCACATTCCTTCCTTTCCATTAGTTGGTCCAGGCCACATAGCATTTCTGCTGTCGCGTTCTCTACATTGTCTCTTTGCATGAGTACACAACCTAATCCTTGATTCGACGTGTCGCAGTAAACTACAAAATCTTTGGATCCATCAGGCAATGATAATATTGGTGCATTTCACAAAGAGAGAATTGCAAAAATGGTCCTTGTACTTTGGCCAAATTGCAGATTTGGTCCGTTGAATCTCGAAATTGCAAAAACAGTCCGTATTTTAAAGGTTTGGTTCCACTGTTGGTCCTTGGTCAAACTAAAATGAATAAAATACCCCTCTTAACGGGCGTTTTTGTAAAAGAACGGAGTGGTATTTTAGTCATTTTAGTTCGACCAATGACCAAAAGTGGAACCAAACCTTCAAAATACGGACTGTTTTTGCAATTTCGAAATTCGACGGACCAAATCTGCAATTTGGCCAAACCACAAGGACCATTTTTGCAATTTACTCTAAATTATATAAAACATAGGTAGCAATATCCTTCTCCATACATGGCCATCATACATATCTCTAAGGTCATAGTACATCTTATCCGCTCCCGAATATACCAAGTACCTTGATGCATATGAGCCCTCGCCATACATTAATGTCCTTACATCACCTATTAATGAAACCCATAATAAATACATACCTCCACATTCCTTCCTTTCCATTAGTTGGTCCTTCATTGCTTCAATCTTACTAGAGTCCACGTGAATATCATTGCTGCTAACCACGTGTCCGAGAAAACGCACTTCTTGTAGCCAGAATTCATACTTGGAAAACTTGGCAAACAACTTCTCCTTCTTCAGCGGCTCCAACACCAACTTCAAATGTACCTCGTGATCCTCCTTAGACTTCGAGTAGGTCAAGATATCATTGATAAACACAATGACAACTTATCCAGATACGGCTCGCACACCCGGTTCGTTAAGTCCATGAAAACGTCGTTGCATTGGTTAACCCGAAAGGCATAACCGAAATCTCAAAGTGTCCATACCGCGTCTTATATGTAGTCTTTGGAATATCTGCTTCATGCACTCTTAACTGATGACAACTAAATCGAAGATCTATCTTAGAGAAATAACGCGAACCTTGTAACTGGTCGAACAAGTCGTCGATCCTGAGGAGATTCTTGGTGGTCAGCTAGTCCAACTCTCGATAGTCTATGCACATTTGAAATGAACCGTCTTTTTTTCTTGACAACACAGGTGCTCCCCACAGAGAGTGACTTGATCGAATAAAACGTATATCAAACGAATCCTAAGGGTTACGAACTATCGAATAGGGTAGCAAACGAATATCGAATCCTTAAAAGAAGGGATAGAATATATGTACCGATAGAAAACGCAAACAAAAGAATCAACAAGCGTACCACGACAAAATAAACACATAACGAATAACAATACGTATCAAGATTGATAAATGAAAAGATAGGATTCTTATACCAATAACCGACTTTACTCGAAAGAACCAACTAAATAATGTTTTTATAAAAATCAATTTAAAGAAAGTCGTTTTAATTAAAAAAATCATTTAAAAAAAATATCGTCTTAAATATAATCTTTATAAAATTCATTTTAATCATGGTTGTCATAAAATTCAGAGACAGTTATTTAACAGTGTATCGCATCTTACCCATATACATTACTTTAAACATCCTTTTTATAATTATAAAATTTATCAAAAACAAGCATAAATTTTTTTATCATATCTTATTCATAAATATTATCAAAAAAATAGTTTTGTCCGTCAACCAATTATCATATTGTTTCAAAATTTATTGTAAACATAGTTTCTTAAAAAAAAAATAAAGATACATTTCCATAAAAGTGTTGTATTCATAAAATCATTTCAAAATAGTTTTCCCTAAACACTATCGAGATATAATTCAAAAGGTTTTCATAATTAGACATTAATATAAAATATGTTACTTAAATAAGGACATCATAATACCAAAAGAGATTGTAAAATACCGTAAAGACTCTAACACAATTTTATTGTTTGAAAGCGAAAGAAAGTACCATGAACCATATAGTTAGAATAACAGTGAAACGAACATGCACAAGAGAAATCTATACGAAGACATTACGAACCAAAAGAAGAACGTAATGACTCATCCGTACTCACGATCGAAAGAATAACCATCGAAAAGCGTCAGTACTAACATGTCGCAACATGTTATGAAAACCAAAGGATATATAAAGAACGAAGTAATGATTCGCACTAATATGTTAGGAACAATTAGTGCTTAAAAGAAAATTTTGATACTCATACGAGTAATCAGTACCACGAAAGAACCAATGAAACATACCAATATTCAAAGAAGCAGATCCGAACAACCAATATTTATCAAGAAGCCGGATAGAAAAGTTAGATCATCCATACAGACATGGTATGAACAAAGAATGCTAAAATGAGGGTTATATATCCGAGCAAATAATTGAGCAGACAAACAAACTCAATAATCGCAATAATAATAATAACATGTATCCGGGGTATTCGCAAACGTTATATAGAAGGGAAACTTACTATCTATGCAACTGAGCCTAACATAATCGCGCATTAGGTAAAAGAGGGATTCCATAACTATATAATCATCCTTATCATGATCACACATATCATAACATATTACACTACCAGCTTACAAACAAACACTAATCAATGCAATCATGGTCACAAGTCCACGTGTGTGATGCCTTTATAATTATGCTGGCCACCATAATTATAATTGCATCCTTTCACACGTATACTTACTTCCAAGACTACACCTCTCAATGATAACACACATATAAGCACATAAACCACATTGCACATCTTAAACCACTCCAATATAACACAGAAAAGGATGCTCTATCAAAGAAATACTTACTTATATAAAGATAAAATCGAAACAACATAAAGGAACGAAAGTCTCGCAGCGCCTCCAAAATACGAAATATCCAAAAGAAATAATCAATAGCATCGTGACGAGGTAAAAGACGAAATAAACTTATGCTGGGCCTTGCTTGGGTTTGACTTTGCCTTTGCAAGAGTCACCCAACTCCGCGGGTCCAGGCCTGCTATGAGCATCCGACAAAAGATCTGAGTCGGCCTCCTTCTTCGACTAACCTTCCTCATTCGATTCCTCGAGAGGCTCCTCCTTAATTGGCTCCTCTTTTGAAACATAAGCTATCGAGTAGCCCGTAGGTCGAAATAAAACACAAAGAAAGCAAGAATACAAAAATACCTAGATAGCTAAACACATAGATTCTATTACGGTTAGAGAGAGACATGATTAAAATAATAAGGAAGGGTATATACTATTAGATCCCAATAATAGGGAAAAGGATAACAGTTATAATACTAACACTTTAGGCCATAAAATTTCATCTACATGAAAGAACTCCTAGGTATGAGTCTACTCAATCAACCTACTTCTACTACTATAACCAAGGCTCTGATACCAATCTTCACACCCCGCAAGACGAAACACAAGGCGAAACATCATGGATATCATCACAGACACTATGTGTCAACAATAGAGATCACTACATGCATAACTAAATAATAAAAGACACGATTGTCAGACAATCATTAAAAACAAAAGAACGACATCTGGTATTAATAAAAAAGTAGGACCCCGCCAACGCAGAAACACGAGGCGTAACATCATAGATATCATCACAACACAATGGTGTCAACAATAAAGAATCACTACATGCATAACTAAATATAAAAGACATGATGTGTGATGACAATACCGAAAACAAAAGAACGATATCTTGTATTAATGAAAAAGGGGTCTCATCAATACAAAGACCATCACAACCCTATTAAACCTAATAACATTCAAGAATTCATGCAAAAAAAATACGAAACGAAATCAAATGAGAACTTCCAATGCCAGCCTAATGGTCTTTCTAGCCACATTTATTAACTTTAACACCTTCCTAACGCTCACCTGAAAATGATGCTTAAAAACGTCAACACAACGTTTAGTGAGAGTCATAGGTTTTACGACACCAATACAAGATTTAAATTAATTACTGTGATTATAAATAAAAACAAAACATGGCAGGATAATTAAGCTGACTATTATACATGCTAACATGCAATCGTCCCAAACAAGCAATCACAATTGGGACGGAATGTGTCCCCCAAATAGTCATGGAGATGAATGCTATCCCCAAACACAGACTCTTGGTACCGTATCTGCACAGGTTCATACCCACACAAAGTAGGCGAAACCTCTTGCCCATAAAGTAGGCGAAACCTCTTGCCCACAAAGTAGGCGAAAAATAATGCAACATCATACAACTTGCAGCACATAACATATAATAGCTACTTAAAAGTTCATGTGTAACTTGAACCATATAATCACATAATCAAAACATTTTGAAACATATTTTGCATCATTTCCATCCCAAGAAAACATAATAAAATGGGACTATGAAACTCACCTGATGCTTAGCTTACATGACAAGATCTTACACGCAATCTAAACATACAAAACATATGTTACACTCGGTTAGGCTAAATGCCCAAGCTAATGCAACAATCACATGATAGACTTCTAAACCTTACACTAAGTCTATAATCCTTTAAGTACATCTCCCAAATCATTTTCATATCCTATATGACTTTATTTATTAACTTTTACTTTTATAATTTCTGGCTAAATTTTGTAGTCACTTTATGACCACAAATAAAATACCAAAACACCTAATTGATGGTTCTCCTTACATTTCCTAGCTTGCCAATGAGTTGTGAGCTACTGTGATTTTTTAGAAAAAATAATAGTAAGTGGAACTATTTTATGAAAATTCATCATTACAAAGTGCTCAGATTCGGATCTGAACGCACACAAAAAAGTTGACGTCCTTAAAAATACTTAGAAAATGTTCTTGCGAAAATCATTTGACTAACTTCCCGGCCTCAAAACCTTTCGGGGCCGGACTTTTTGGAAATTAGACTCTCTGAATTTAATTTTAAGCTCAAGAAAATTGATGATTGCTATTTTTATGACCAAGTTATGATTTGTGCAAGATGACCTTTTAAACTGCCAGCTTTTAAATTCCGAATTTACAAACCCTAAAACCCTAATTACACATGCTTAACACCACTAATCATCCCAAAAATGATTTTTAAAGATCAAAACCCTAATTTTACAGATCTTATATAAACCCTAATGATCCACCATAATAATTGCTACATGTTTTAAAGAAAACTAAACAACTAGGGTTTAAAAGCATACCTTAATTCTTGATTCTTGAAACCCTAAATCACCAAATTGATCTTGATAAAAAAATCTTTTTTTTTCTTCTTGGGTTCGACCGATCAAAACAAAAGGGAGAGAAAAGTGTTTTAGGGTTTTTTCTAAATTTTATATTTATAAGCCTTAGAATCCTTGTTGTAGTCAAATTAGTTTCCTTTTTTTTCTTTTTTCTTATAACCGGCCAAATAACACCCCTTTAAAATATTTTTTTTATAAATTTTGAAATTAATTCATATATATATATATATGTCATTTATATTTTTTTATTTAATTATTATTAATTACACATTCAACCCTTAATTTTGACATTTTTATAAAAACCCATTTATTCTTCTTTTTAAACCTTTTAAATTAAAACTAAATTAAATGACTATAAATAAATTTCATTTCTAAACATATATTTTATTTGCTAACTTATTACTACTAAAATCCATCTAACTAAATTTACTAATCTCTATCTTTTACTCTCACAAACTCCGATTATTTAAATATGTAAATACATAATACGTACGCATAATTACATACACACATAAAATTATACCATTATTTTTTATTGTCACAAAATGTGAACAAAATGAAAAATACCCATAACAACCGTAACTTCAATCACAAGGAGACGATTACGCTACATTGATTGGTAACCAAACTCTCATAGAATCACATAAACACATAATTATCAGATCACACAATGAAACTCAAGTCAATGCTAACAGTTAACTAACCTGCTCAAAGCACAGTTGTCACAGTGTATGGCCTTACTTTACAGATCCGTGGGATAGTGGCAGCAATGGAGCCAAAGACTATACAGAAGGCTGTGTAGATTTCTGATGCACTGACCGATGAGGTTGTGAGAAATGGATCAATTAAAAAGGTTGAGAAAAGAGGAAATGTGGGAGAACCTAGCAATGATAAGAATGGTAGGGATGATAATAAGAGGACTAGGACTGGAAATGCTTTTCCTACTACTGTAAACCCTATAGAAAGAGAGAATACGGGTACTTGGCCCAAGTGTACCACCTGCAACTCCTTCCATGCACCCGGAGGGCCTTGTCGCACATGCTTCAACTATAACCGCCCAGGTCATTTAGCAAAGGATTATAGAGGCGTGCCGAGGAATGTGAATCCCATCAATACTAGAAACCCAACTGTTAGGGCTTGTTATGAGTGTGGTAGTACCGACCATGTCAGGTCAACTTGTCCTAGATTGAATAGGGCATAAGGACCAAAAGAAAATCGTCCAAATTATGTTGCTGCTAATAACGAGGGTCAGGGTCAGGATCAGGGTCGTGAAAACCAAGGGAACCAGGCTAGGGGTAGGGCATTCATGTTAGGAGCAGAGGAAGCTCGCCAGGATCCGAACATTGTGACGAGTACGTTTACTTTGAACAATCATTTTGCCACTATCTTATTTTGCAACAATTCTTATTTTTGATCAATGTACGACGCTATTTAATTCACTATTTTTTTTTCTCGTACGCGTTTACTTTTAATTTTGATCGTTACGTTAAATGGCGTAAACTAAAAAAATCAACAATCAACGTAAACGGGCACCAAACGAATTTAAGTTTACGTCAAGAAATCATTATATTATTATTACTAAAGTAACAATTCACTTATTATGTTTTATTTTATCGGTTATGTAAAGCGTTTACGTTTAGCGATAAATTAAGTTTAGGCATTCTCGGAACCACAAAAATAAATCTACGCTTCAACAAATAATTATTTTTATTTTCAATGATCAAAGTTTATAAAACTTTTACCCCACTTATCAAATGGGACGCCTCATATATACAAGAAATAAGCAAGACCTATTCAATTTACAAGTATACTTTCTAAATTAAATCTACAACTTACACTTTACATTATAACATTATACTTTCATTTTTTTTCAAGTATAATACTTTCTTTTAGCTAGCTAGATATTTCCTCCATAATTTCATGGGATGATTCACACTTTAGGGAACATAAGGACTTATAAACCATACCTAAGGTCATGTACATCTCTACACATTAATTCAAGCCATACTTCCCATACTTTTGACCATACTTTCCCTAGAAATCCTCATCTTGTCTTTGACTAGTCATTAGAGTATATAAGGCCTTTACTAGTGAAATACACACACACTTCTCACTTTCAAGGTGTAAAACACACAAAATCTCTCTTCCCCCTCCTCTCTAGCTCACGGCAACCACAAGACCAACACCAAATCCATACCAAATTTTATTTAACACATTTACATACATTCCTACAACATATCTAAGATGTCCTAAGAAGATTTGAAGGCTTGGTTAAGTCTTTACAAGTGTTAAGCAAGAAAAATTATCACTTTTCTATTTCATTTTCTCTCTTATTATCACGAGCCATGACTTTGCATACCTTTACAAATTCTTAACGAATTGTGTACTTGCGTGGCTAGAATCATGCCGCCTAGGAGATTTAAGAAGAAATCTGTTAAGATGATAGTGTAAAAGCATGTCGCCAAAGCTATTGAAGAATATGAAAAGACAAGAGCTGACTCAAACAATACTAGTGGATCTGGATCAGCAAATACTGGAGGAACTGTTGCACTAGATGTGCATGGATGTTCGTATAAGACATTTACGAACGACAAGCCTCACACTTTCAACGGGACTGAAGGCGTAGTCGGACTGAAACGTTGGTTCGAAAAGATGGAGCAAGTGTTTGAGATCTGTAAATGTGCTGAAGATGACAAAGTGAAGTTTGTTGTATGCACGTTCGAGGGTCGTGCTCTAACCTGGTGGAACGGAAATGTTCAAACTTTGGGACTTGCTAATGCTAATCAGATCCCTTGGAGCAACGTAAAAGCTATGATGACTACTGAATACTGCCCAGCAACTGAAATCCAAAGGATGGAGCAAGAGCTTTGGACTTTGACTTTGAAAGGAGATGACATCGAGGCATACAACAATCGCTTCCACGAACTGGTTTTGATGTGTCCTGAGTTGGTGTCAACTGAAAAGAAAAAGATTGAAAAGTACATTCGAGGATTTCCCGAGGGAATCAAAGGAAATGTTACTTCTTCAAAGCCTGCGACTTTGCATGATGCAATCAACATGGCTCGAGAACTGATTGAACAAGGGGTTCAGGCTAAGGCATTAAGGATCGGTGATAGCAATAAAAGGAAGTGGGAAGACCAGCAAGGGAACAACTATCACCAGCAGCAAAACCGAAGACAAGAAGCTGCTAAGGTTTATGTGGCAGCCCCAGCTAAGGGTAGAGGCTACGCTGGGAACTTACCATGGTGCAATAGGTGCAAGGCACATCATCAGCCAGGTCCGTGTCCTCCTAGGTGTGGTAAATGTCACAAGCTTGGTCACCAGGAAGGGGAGTGTCGAACTAGGATTCCTGTAGCGGGAGGCAATTCGCTACAAAATGTGACATGCTTTGGTTGTGGGAATCATGGGCACTACAGGAGTGATTGCCCGGAGTTAAAGAACCGAAACTAAGGAAACCAAGTTAAAGGTACTGAAGCACGTGGAATGGTGCATGCCTTAGTAGGAGGAGAAACCAATCAAAACCTTAACAACATGGAGGATGATATCAATGCTTAGACTTTATCCCTTTAGAAATTCTCGCTTAAATTCCTCATACGTTACTACATGACCTCTTAATTATGATAGCCCGAACGATAGTATGATGAGCTATACGACCTATAAATAATCAAAGTGTTTAGTACTTATACGACCTATATTGGATTAGGTTGCCTTCGGATTCCTTCGTGACGCATTTTTTCTATTGTGAATACTTGTTGATTACCATTCACTCAAGGTGAGTTCATAGCCCCTTTTTCTACTACTTGCTTTATTAAATACGGGGGAGATTACATGCTTGATTTCTTTGGACATAAGTGTTTTCAAAACTGTATGCTATTTCCTGATTACATTATTGCCTAAGTTACCGTATTGCCATTTAAGTCCCCTTTTATCATGAACCGTTAATTACCTGCTGGGTATACGCTAGTGTTATGGATAGATCTATCGGGACTGACCATCCCCGTCTGGGCTGTGGTTTCTAGTTGACCATTGACGCATTTAACATTTGAAGAAAATTCGTAGGATGTTTGGCAACATCTGTATTGAGAAAATTCGTAGGATGTTTTTGTAACATCTGTATCCGTGTTGGGGCACAAACCTCGAGTACTGGTTTGTTTACAGTTTATTACGTTAAAGTTCAGTGTCATGAGCTTAGGGCAATAATACAAAGTTTTGGACTATCGAATGTGTTTCATAGTCTACTATTACTTAAATCTTATGGTCTACGCTATTTCCTGATAAACCTATGAATCCACTCAACAATTTTGTAGACGTTTTAGCATGTTTTAATCTCTGGTGCTGAGGTATAAGCTTGGATAGGAGCCGTGACGGATATCTATTAGAGGGATTCTGATTTCTTAAATTCAATGAAACTTTTGGTCTTATAAAATCTTAATGTCTTTTTAACAAAACTATGGGACCTAACGTGAAAACTCTGATCTTTTGTAATGACATCGAATGAAACTTATTTTTAACGTCTATTTAAAGTCATTTTCTATATCTAGATTTTTGTACTTTGACGTAGCACCCCATTGTTACCTTTCCGCTGCGACCTGATTTTGGGGGTGTTAAAGATGGTACCAGAGCCAAGGTTATAGGGAACTGGGTCATTTTCAAAACCTAGTCTATAACCACAAAGTTTAAAGGTTTTCTTTCTTTCATTTTTAAATACAAATCCTTCATCGCTATTTGATATCCACGCGCGCGTATTCCCTGGTCCTTACTTACTTTTCCAATTGTCATTATTGCATTATATATAATCTTAGATATATAATACTTGGTTTAAATTCGATCTCTTACGTCTATCTTTTGACATATCAATATCTATTTCTATCGATCAATTATATAAATATCGACTTCCTCCCCCCTCCCCCCCCCCCCCCCCCCCCCCCCTCCCCCCCCCCCCCACCCCCCCCCCCCCCCCCCCCCCCCCCCATGATTAATTTATGATATCAATGCTTAGACTTTATCCCTTTAGGAATTCTCGCTTAAATTTTTGTTGTACTTTCGCTTCAATTTCTGTTGTACTGAATAATTTCAAGTATCTATCAAATTAACATATTATGAAAACGTCAATTTACTATAACTCTTTATAAGTTTTTATACAAATCACTCCCACAATTATTAGGAAATTATAACACAATTTTTGATGAAAATGAGCATTGCATCGTTAGTCCTCAATTATACATGGCCTGATCAACTATGTATAATTCAGGAAGGACCATGCCCATGCTGAGAGTAGTCACCTAAAAAAAAACTTCTTGTCAAGAAACAATTTTCTATTTGCATCAAGTTTTGTGTGAGTATTCATAAAACGCGTTTACTTCTGGAAATCGAATCAGTAACCGTAGCAACTAAGCAGACCTTCACTCCACCTTACTATATAAAGTCGACATAAAAAAAAGTGTTACAACTGACACGTTAAGCTGAAGGGAACAAATAAGCCCACTAGGAGCCGAGCCTTGGTCGCAACAATAAATATTAAACCAACATCACAAATCTTGAAACACCCAAGTTAAATCAATTTAGAAGGGAAATGCAAACGAGTTACCAAGCGTGGTAACGAAATTATCGAAAGGCATAAATAAAAGTAACAAAAAGATTTATTGCCACAACATCCATTTATTATCTTAGAAATAAGATTACATAAGAACATAAAGGAAATACAAGTTTTATTACAACCCTCCCCTAATATTTATTCCTTCCAAAAGAGATCTGCGCCGATTGCAAGAACGATGAGGGGCACGAGAATTGCTAGAATAAAGGCCAAATACTGAAATCCTTCTTCGTATGGGAAGTAGGCAAGATAAATGCCGAGTGCTATCGCGGTCGCCATCGCCAAGAGCATGATGATGTGCAACATTTTTGAGGATTGGATAAGAGAAAATGTAAGTGAAAGATTAAGTGTTGTATGGAGAAATGGAGGAGAAAATTTTGTATAAAAAGGGGGAAAGTAACCGTTGGGGGTTACTGTTCACCGACCGTTGGGACACTGTTAAATAATAATAATAATAATAATAATAATAATAGTAAAAAGTATCTACACCTCTTCATCAACATCATTCCGGAAGAAATATCCGCATCTTTTTCTCTGAACCCGTACTTTCGTCAAGTGTCGCAACTTGAGCCTTGAGGACAAGGCTCATTTAACGGGGAAGGACTGTAACAATTCGTATTTTTGATCAATGTACGACGCTATTTAATTCACTATTATTTTTTTTTCTCGTACGCGTTTACTTTTAATTTTGATCGTTACGTTAAATCGCGTAAACTAAAAAAAAATCAACAATCAACGTAAACGGGCACCAAACGAATTTAAGTTTACGTCAAGAAATCATTATATTATTATTACTAAAGTAACAATTCACTTATTATGTTTTATTTTTATCGGTTACGTAAAGCGTTTACGTTTCGCGATAAATTAAGTTTAGGCATTCCCGGAACCACAAAAATAAATCTACGCTTCAACAAATAATTATTTTTATTTTCAATGATCAAAGTTTATAAAACTTTTACCCCACTTATCAAATGGGACGCCTCATATATACAAGAAATAAGCAAGACCTATTCAATTTACAAGTATACTTTCTAAATTAAATCTACAACTTACACTTTACATTATAACATTATACTCTTTCAAGGTGTAAAACACAAAAATCTCTCCTTCCCCCTCCTCTTTGGCCACGGCAAACCTCAAACAACATACAAATCCTTACAAAATTTTATTTAACACATTTACATACATTCCTACAACATATCTAAGATGTCCTAAGAAGATTTGAAGGCTTGGTTAAGTCTTTACAAGTGTTAAGCAAGAAAAATGGAAGATTAGGGTTTAGGGTTTCAAGATCTTGCAAGCTTGGGTTTATAATCTAAACAAGGGTTTAGATTGTGTTGGTTATCATATTACATCACCATAAGGTTACCTAAAACCCTTTATGTCTTTACATTTATCATTTTATGTGTATATAAGTTCTATGTAGTGAAATCACCATTAGGATGCTTTTAAACATGTAAAACATATTTTTTGCTTGTGATTATAATTTTATACACTTATTCATGTATTATGTGGTTGGTTAAATATATTAATGGTATAATGGCTTGTGAAACAACCTGTGGTATTTTTATTAAGTTGAAAAATATAAGTAAAAACAATGTTTCTATATATGAATACCTAATTATTATTAAGAGGCTGTTTTGGTTCGAAATCCAAAGCATGGATTTTATGTTTTATAAAAATAGTATGTCTCATGACGATTCCAAAAAGGTAAGAAACTCAAAAAACCGATTTATAACGAAGGAGATACGACGATTACAGTTTTATGATAATAATAAATACTTTTTATAAAAAGTTACTGTTTCATAGAGGGGCTATATTTTTTGGAAAACCATCTTAAATAAATTGAACATTTAATTACGAGAACGTTCTCGAAAGAATCGCTAAAAACAGAGTTAAAACGAATAAGTTACGACATTTACGAGATTTACGATAACTAAACCTATAAAAATAAATATGTAGCTGTTATGAACAGTAAAATCACTATTCATCAGAAAAACTCAGAATTTTAAAATGTTATATTTGATATCTCGTCTTAATACAAAGGCGTGGACAGTAAAGAAACGAAAGAAACGGACTAAAAACGAGAAAGTTAGTACTTGCGTGGCCAGAATCATGCCGCCTAGGAGATTTAAGAAGAAATCTGTTAAGAGGATAGTGGAAAAGCGTGTGGCCAAAGCTATTGAAGAATATGAAAAGACAAGAACTGACTCAAACAATGCTGGTGGATCTGGATCAGCAAATACTGGAGGGACTGTTGCACCAGAGATGCATGGATGTTCGTATAAGACATTTACGAACGGCAAACCTCACTCTTTCAACGGGACTGAAGGTGTAGTCGGACTGAAACGTTGGTTCGAAAAGATGGAGCAGGTGTTTGAGATTTGCAAATGTGCTGAAGATGACAAAGTGAAGTTTGCTATGTGCACGTTCGAGGGTCGTGCTCTGACCTGGTGGAACGGAAATGTTCAAACTTTGGGACTTGCTAATGCTAATCAGATCCCCTGGAGCAACGTAAAAGCTATGATGACTACTGAATACTGCCCAGCAACTGAAATCCAAAGGATGGAGCAAGAGCTTTGGACTTTGACTTTGAAAGGAGATGACATCGAGGCATACAACAATCGCTTCCACGAACTGGTTTTGATGTGTCCTGAGTTGGTGTCAACTGAAAAGAAAAAGATTGAAAAGTACATTCGAGGATTTCCCGAGGGAATCAAAGGAAATGTTACTTCTTCAAAGCCTGCGACTTTGCATGATGCAATCAACATGGCTCGAGAACTGATTGAACAAGGGGTTCAGGCTAAGGCATTAAGGATCGGTGATAGCAATAAAAGGAAGTGGGAAGACCAGCAAGGGAACAACTATCACCAGCAGCAAAACCGAAGACAAGAAGCTGCTAAGGTTTATGTGGCAGCCCCAGCTAAGGGTAGAGGCTACGCTGGGAACTTACCATGGTGCAATAGGTGCAAGGCACATCATCAGCCAGGTCCGTGTCCTCCTAGGTGTGGTAAATGTCACAAGCTTGGTCACCAGGAAGGGGATTGTCGAACTAGGATTCCTGTAGCAAGAGACAATTCGCTACAGAATGTGACATGCTTTGGTTGTGGGAATCATGGGCACTACAGGAGTGATTGCCCGGAGTTAAAGAACCGAAACTAAGGAAACCAAGTTAAAGGTACTGAAGCACGTGTAATGGTGCATGCCTTAGTAGGAGGAGAAACCAATCAAAACCTTAACAACATGGAGGATGATATCAATGCTTAGACTTTATCCCTTTAGGAATTCTCGCTTAAATTTCTATTGTACTTTCGCTTTAAATTTATGTTGTACTGAATGATTTCAAGTATCAACATATTATGAAAACATCAATTCTACTTTAACTCTCTATAAATTTTTATACAAATCACTCCCACAATTATTAGGAAATTATAACACAATTTATGACAAAAATGAGCATCGCATCGTTAGCCCTCAAATATACATAGCCTGATCAACTATGTATAATTCAGGAAGGACCATGCCCATGCTGAGAGTAGTCACCTTAAAACTTCTTGTCAAGAAACAATTTTCTATTTGCATCAAGTTTTGTGTGCGTATTCATAAAACGCGTTTACTTTTGGAAATCGAATTAGTAACCGTAGCAACTAAGCAGACCTTCACTCCACCTTACTATATAAAGTCGACATCATCAAAAAAAAAGTGTTACAACTGACACGTTAAGCTGAAGGGAACAAATAAGCCCACTAGGAGCCGAGCCTTGGTCGCAACAATAAATATTAAACCAACATCACAAATCTTGAAACACCCAAGTTAAATCAATTTAGAAGGGAAATGCAAACGAGTTACCAAGCGTGGTAACGAAATTATCGAAAGGCATAAATAAAAGTAACAAAAAGATTTATTGCCACAACATCCATTTATTATCTTAGAAATAAGATTACATAAGAACATAAAGGAAATACAAGTTTTATTACAACCCTCCCCTAATATCTATTCCTTCCAAAAGAGATCTACGCCGATTGCAAGAACGATGAGGGGCACGAGAACTGCTAGAATAAAGGCCAAATACTAAAATCCTTCTTCGTATGGGAAGTAGGCAAGATAAATGCCGAGTGCTATCGCGGTCGCCATCGCCAAGAGCGTGATGATGTGCAACATTTTTGAGGATTGGATAAGAGAAAATGTAAGTGAAAGATTAAGTGTTGTATGGAGAAATGGAGGAGAAAATTTTGTATAAAAAGGGGGAAAGTAACCGTTGGGGGTTACTGTTCACCGACCGTTGGGACACTGTTCAAAATAATAATAATAATAGTAAAAAAAAAGTATCTACACCTCTTCATCAACATCATTCCGGAAGAAATATCCGCATCTTTTTCTCTGAACCCGTACTTTCGTCAAGTGTCGCAACTTGAGCCTTGAGGACAAGGCTCATTTAACGGGGAAGGACTGTAACAATTCGTATTTTTGATCAATGAACGACGTCATTTAATTCACTATTTTTTTTCTCGTACGCGTTTGCTTTTAATTTTAATTATTACGTTAAATCACGTAAACTAAGAATCACCAATCAACGTAAACGGGCACCAAACGAATTAAAGTTTTCGTCAATAAAGCAATATATTATTTTTACTAAAGTAATAATTTACTTATTATGTTTTATTTTTATTGGTTACGTAAATTGGTTACGTTTCGCGATAAATTAAGTTTAGGCATTCCCGGAACCACAAAAATATTTCTAAAGTGTTTACACATCATTCCTATGATAACCTAAGATGTTTTGAAGGGTTGGTTAAGCAATTGCAAGGTTTAATCAAGTTATTGCAAGATTAGGGTTTCTTGAAACCTAGGATTTTCTTGGTGTTGCAAGCTTTGGTTTTTCATCTAAACAAGGGTTTAGATTTTGTTGGTTATCATCATACATCTCACTAAGGTTATCTAAAACCCTTTATGTCTTTACATTTATCATTTTATGTGTATATAAGTTCTATGTAGTGAAATCACCATTAGGTTACTTTTAAACATGTAAAACATATTTTTGCTTGTGATTATAATTTTGTACACCTATTCATGTGTTATGTGGTTGAATAAATCATGAACTAAAGACCCTAAGGATGTAATACATGTGATAATAAGTGTTATAACGGACTAGTAACAAAGTGGTTAAACTAAAAAGTTATAAAAACTAGTTTTAAACATACATACACTCTCTTGACCAAAAATCAACACAAACTCTCTCTTTGGTGCTCTCCTTACCCACGGCTCAAAACACTCCTCCCACACAAACCATACAAATTTTTATACCACTTATACAAGCATACACACAACATATCTAAGACCTACTAAAATGGTTTGAAGTCTTGGTTAACCATTTACAAGAGTTAAGCAAGAAAATACAAGATTAGGGTTTTCTTGGATTTAGGGTTTTCAAAGTCTTGCAAGCTTGGGTTTATAATCTAAACAAGGGTTTAGATTGTGTTGGTCATCATATTGCATCACCATAAGGTTATCTAAAACCCTTTATGTCTTTACATTTATCATTTTATGTGTTTATGTGTTCTATTTAGCAATATCACCATTAGGATACTTTTAAACATGTAAAACATATTTCTGCTTGTGATTATAATTTTTGTACACCTATTCATGTGTTATGTGGTTGAATAAATTATGGACAAATACGTCTAAGGATGTAAGACATGTGATAATAAGTGTTATAATGGACTAGTAACAAAGTGGTTAAACTAAAAAGTTATAAAAACTAGTTTTAAACATATTTTTCTAAAAATATTCAAAAGTTGCTGATTTAATTCGAAAAATAAAGCCTTCATTTCTAATTTCTAATAAAAAACTACATGTTATGACGATTCCAAAATGATAAGAAACTCGAAAAACCGATTTATAACGAAAAAGATACGACGATTTCAAGTTTACGTTAAATATATATACTTTTTTAAAACTATTTTTATAAAAGGTTACTATTTCACCACGAAACTTATATTTTTAAAACATCATAAAATCGATAAAAACTATTAATTACGAAGACGGCTCGAAAGAATTGCTAAAAACGGAGTTAAAATGAATAAATTACGACATTTACGATAACTAAATCTATAAAAATAAATATATAACTGTTATGAACAGTAAAAATCACTATTCATCCAGAAAAACTCAAATCTTGAAAACTTTATGATAACTCTTCATAATAAATACGAAAGCGTGGGCATAAGAAACGTCAAAATCGGGCTTAAAACGCGAAAGTTACGTCATTTTTACTAAAGAGTCATTTATAAACGTTTTCACTTTATAAACGCGATTTCACTAAAACGATTAGATGGTGATGTAGCTATATAGAATTATATGTGGTTTCAGTTAATCAAAGTGCTATATTACTAGGGAGTTTCATAATGAGGCCTCTTCGGGGTGGCGTATCGACGAGTTGTTGGATTTACGATTTAAAGTGTCCTAGCTCCTCATACGTCACTACATGACCTCTTAATTATGATAGCCCGAACGATAGTATGATTAGCTATATAGAATTATATATATTGCTAGTGCTTAGTACTTATACGACCTATATTTTAATTAGGTTGCCTTCGGATTTCCTTCGTGACGCATTTTTCTATTGTGATATACTTTGTTGATTACCATTCACTCAAGGTGAGTTCATAACCCCTTTTTCTACTAGTTTTATTAAATTCAGGGGAGATTACATGCTTGATTTCTTTGGACACAAGTGTTTTCAAAACTGTATGCTATTTCCTGATTACATTATTGCCTAAGTTACCGTATTGCCATTTAAGTCCCCTTTTATCATGAACCGTTAAATACCTGCTGGGTATACGCTAGTGTTATGGATAGATCTATCGGGACTGACCATCCCCGTCTGGGCTGTGGTTTCTAGTTGACCATTGATGCATTTAACATTTGAAGAAAATTCGTAGGATGTTTGGCAGCATCAATATTGAGAAAATTCGTAGGATGTTTTTGTAACATCTGTATCCGTGTTGGGGCACAATCCTTGAGTACTAGTTTGATTACAGTTTATTACGTTAAGGTTCGGTGTCATGAGCTTAGGGCAATAATACAAAGTGTTGGACTATCGAATGTGTTTCATAGTCTACTATTACTTAAATCTTGTGGTCCACGCTATTTCCTGATAAACCTATGAATTCACTCAACAATTTTGTTGACGTTTTAGCATGTTTTAATCTCAGGTGCTGAGGTATAAGCTTGGATGGGAGCCGTGAAGGATATCTATTAGAGGGATTCTGATTTCTTAAATTCAATGAAACTTTTGTCTTATAAAATCTAAATGTATTTTTAACAAAACTAATGACATCGAATGAAACTTATTTTTAACGTTCATTTAAGGTCGTTTTCTATATCTTGATTTTTGTACTTTGACGTAGCACCCCATTGTTACCTTTCCGCTGCGACCTGATTTTGGGGGTGTTACAGATGGTACCAGAGCCAAGGTTATAGGGAACTGGGTCATTTTCAAAACCTAGTCTATAACCACAAAGTTTAAAGGTTTTCTTTTCTTTCATTTTTAAATACAGAATCCTCATCGCTATTCGATATCCACGCACGTGTATTCCTCGATCCTTACTTACTTTTTAGATTATCATTATTGCATTATATATAATCTTATATATATAATACTTGGTTTAATTTTTCCTAGGTTCTATTTAGTTCAAGCTATTTTTTGTATTTTTTTCTAGAATTTATATAATCAATTTGAGTATTTTTTAAACCATTTATTTTTATTAAAACTTTAAAAAATCATTAAAAAATAGAAAAATAATCAAAAAACTATAATTCTTTTTTAGAAAGTTTTCTTTTATCGAAAAGTTTCTAGGATATTAGTTTTGCCTTCGAAGGGGTTTTAATTTGCAAGAATTTCTTATTTTTAAAAGAACGGGATTGTGTATCCCCGTTTACATTTTTCCGTGTTTTAAAGCTCATATCAATTCCCATTTTTGTTTCTAGTTTTTCTTTAAACTTACTATTTAGTCCATAAGTCTATTAAAAGAAAATTTCAATTTAGGTTTAATTTTTAGAAATTTAAGGATATTAACTGCCTTTAGAGGTTCTCGTTTGCGTTTTTAGTATAAAGTTTGATTTCCGTTATTTGTTTTTCGTTGCTTATTGTTATCATTTGCTTATTTTAAATTGTAGAAGTAGATAATCAAACCAATCTTTGTTTCCAATTCAAATCATTGTCCAAACATCAAACGTCGTTTCAATTTCACAAATCGTTGGGGAATAACGACCCGGGAATCATACTTCCCGGTTAATATACGTATTATATTATATATATTTGTGAAGATTTTCCTTTTTACCTTTGTCCTCAAGGATAGTTTGGTAATTTTCATATCATATTATATATTTTATTATTACATATATAAGATTGCTACAATCACTAATACCCGAGGGTAATTAGCGCACCCAACCATTGTAATTATACAAGCGAATCAAACAATGAAATCGAACGATTAAGAGAGTAAAAGTTACACGAATGTCCTTCCCTATTAATGGAGAATCAAAGTCAAAATTAGAATGGTCATGGTGAATAGGAAGTTACAGAGGAAATTAGGGCTGAAAAGGATGAATCAATAGGTGGATCAGTGGAAGAAATTAGGGAAACTGTTATGAAAGAGAATATAGGGGTGTTTGGGACTATGGATAAAAAGTATAATGTTGAGAATGGTCCAGCAGTAACCAATGGGGTAAGCTTTTATTATGATCTTAATTGTTCTTCCCCTAATGCTGAACTAAATGCTTATTGTAATAATAATCCAAATGATGAATATGATAGTAGTCAAACTAATACAAATGATAACAATAAGTCTGAGAATGCTAAGAAAAAGGAAACATATGTCAGTATAGTAAGGAAAGATGAAATCCTTAGAAAACTCGATTACAAACCTCCAATGACTAATGACTCTGGTGGTGAGGTAGTAGTGTTTGATGAATTTCTGGTGAAAAAAGGAAGTGAAAGATGGAATTTGACTGCTGGTGGATATTTTGTGGGGTATAAAATGGCTCCTAATGAACTCAAGTATAATAAAAAAAGAATGTGGGGCAAGTATGGGATTAGGGACATAATTGTGAACAATGATGGCACATGTTTGTTTAAGTTCAGAGATATAGAAGGCCTCAATTCTGTCATTGATCAAGGGCCTTGGATGGTGAATAAGAAACCCCTTATTGTTCAAAAGTGGAATCATGAGATAGGTATGCAAATGGTTGAACATAGTAAGCTACCAATATGGGTAAGAATGACTGAAATACCTCTTGAAGCATGGAGTAGTGATGGTATTAGTACTCTTGCTAGCAGTCTTGGTAACCCATTGTTTATGGACACAATGACTGCTACTATGTGTCATAATGGTATGGGAAGACTGGATTTTGCAAGGGTTCTAGTAGAAATGAATGCTAATAAAGAATTTAAGCAAACAATTGAGGTGCACTATAGAGATAAAGATAACAAGGTAAAAGGGACTAAAATAGTGAATGTGTCTTATGATTGGAAACCAGCTGCCTGCACACATTGTAAAGTCTTTGGTCATAACTTCAATGGGTGCAAAAAGAGGCCTAGAACTGCTGAGGAAGAAATTCTAGCAAAGAAGAAAGCAGAGGAACAAAGTACAAGAAACAATAAAGCTAGTAAGTCTGGTGAGAATCAAACAGGATGGAGGAATGTTGGGAGGCATCAGAACAGATTCAAAGATAATGAAAAACAAAATGAGGGTAGACTTAAACAGGTGAAACCTAATGTAGGGCAGTTTAGGAGTAGATTGGAATACAGGAGAAAGCAAGGGGAAAGAATGGAAAGTAATAAGGATAAGAATGTTGGAAGTAATGCTGAAACTAGAAAGAAATGGTCAATGCATAAAAAAGAGTATGAAGCTTTGAAGAAGACAACATCCGTGTAGGGTTAATTTATTGATTACCAAGTTTTAAATTTATATGTAGCCGACTTATTCTAAAACAACACTTTAACGGGCAGTGTACCCAATCGGGTGAAGTTTCGTGATAAGTATGGTGTCGAACACTAAGAGCGAGGTTGTTAACCTTATATTCTATCACTATTTTAATTAATCTAATTAAGTTAATTCTAATTACTTGTTAAACCTATGCTAAAACTAGTTCTAAAGATAATGGGGGGTTTTCAGCCTAAGAGACTGACACATGTTTTATGAAGACAATAATCAATTCTAAACAGAATAAACATTCAAGAAAACAATCAGAAGATAAAAGAGCGGTACAAGCCAAATGATAAAAAAAAATTGTAATTAGGCACAATTTAAATCCGGATTAACGCTGGTTTGGATATTTAGTGCAAAGAATTTCTTATCGCGAGCGGAATATCATTTTTAAGACTTAGGCGGGAATATCATCCTTAAACCTAGACACGCTGATCCTGTCACAATTAACGTATAACAGCATAAATCATCCTTTTAGTTTAATTATAATCTATCTAGGGATTAAAGCAAAGGTGATTCTTGTTAAACCTGGCCTATCGGGATCTTTAACCACCTACTGTTTGATGGTATTTTTATATACTGGTAGTCATGTTCAATCTTTATCAATTAATTAGAACATACTTGTTGAAAACATACGGTCCACCCTACCGGTCGAATAAAGCTCATAATTTAAGACAAATGATAGAACTTATCTTGTGTTCCTATTGGTCCAGTGATATAAAAACACGATTTCGGTGAGCTATCCCAATATTAGTTCACTTGTTAGGCATAACTAGACCTAGTTGAATGATAGGTCGCATATTCAAACTCGTGGACAAGTATCATGTGAAAACATAAGTAAACATTAACGTAAATTAGAAATTGATTTTCAAAACAAACCAACATTAAACCCTTCCATTAAGATGCTAATACCAAGGATATTAGCACATAAACCATTGTAATTATGCATTCGTGTTCAAATAAACAAAAAGGTAAACTTATACGTTTTTACCGAACGATACCAAATTAAATGATTACAGTGTATAGGAATTACACGGTGTCTTTTTGAATCGTGATCGAGGCTTGACCTTTGGTTGTCCTCTTCTTTTCTCATAAAATCGTCTTTTATGTTGTATGGTATAGAGATTTTGATTTCTCAACACAGAAAAATAGTTTTTGGAGTCTTCTATTTTTATGTGTCTGAAAAACGATTGGATACCAACGTATTGAGTAGTTAATTATATGCGTGATGGGTGTTTTCCTTTGGAGTGCGTGCTAAGTTTATTATCAATCAGATATAACTTTCCATTATATATTTATTCACCAAATCTCTGAATAGTTATCCAGCTGGATTACGCCGTATTGGTGACTGGGATACGTCATTTGGGAAGTGAGAATAACGTTTTCTTGTGAGTCTAGGCGATGATAGCCGTATCTTACTTCAGGTGGAGACGACGGATTGGTCAGAAATAAGCAATCTTTAAATATCATCGTTTAAGATCTTAATAATTGCTCCTTTTACCATGTCTTCACAAATCACTCTGTAATTACTAATGTTAACAACTTTAAAGCAATTAAGTAACGATTCTTGCAATAATTACTATAAAAAGTTGATATTTATTCGGGATAAATGATGGTATAAATGTAACGTTATTTGATGTCATCAAATATCCCCCCACTTGAATCTTACTTGTCCTCAAGTAGACTCTAGAAATTTATTGAAAATGTATCCAACCAAAGTTAAAGATTTTTCCGTTTAAGCACTTCTTTCGTTTTAATCACCTGTACAAGACTAATCACCTCACGAAATATGAAAATGAAAACACTCAGATCACTCAACTAATCTAGGGTGCAACATTTAATCGGTACGCTCATTTGCTCGGTTGTGATTAGTTTCATATCATATGTTTGGCAAGGATACACATCTCCACCACTAGAGCTATGGAGAAATAAGTCAAAAGGTAAATTGGGTTTTTATTATAAGGCTAAGGGTTGATCATTCTAACCATCTTTCACCGATAGTACCACACCAACAAGGCAGCTGAATCATACATACACATTATTTGTTTTTCCTCTTAATTTGGCTTATTCGACGTGTCTTGAATATTCGATCAGTAACCACCACAACTATTAATCGTGATTATTGAGGTAATAATAATGTTTGAATAGCCATTACGGGGTCATTTAAAGTTGGATTGGAGAGTTCCTTGACGAGATTAGTCACGTTTTTATCGATAATGCGTTTCATGCCACAACAAAAATATAATCAAACCTTTTAGGAAAAAAAGCAGTTCTTATTGTCGGCTATAAGTATTGCACTTTGAAGAAAAAAATCACGTAAACTTTTGGATCATCTAATATTATATAATACCTCATTACCTGGTCGAAACTATATCGTTTCACGCGTCCTAGACTCCAGCGTTTTGAGCCCGAGTAAAAACAATAGGCCGGCCGTCTTTTTTTTCTCTAGCTATTTTGGAGACACACACAGTCATACACAATACACACATACATTCTCTAGTCTTTCGGACTACTCATTGACACACTCCTACATATTATATAGTACGTTTTGTACTCAGCTTTTTGGTGGGTCATTTGTGGGTTTATGAGTGGGTTGGTTCGATGATAATTGTGGGGCATGCATGACTTAGGGTTTTGGTTTAGTGTTTTTTAGGGTTTTTTGTAGGTTTTGAGAATGGTTGTGGGTTGATTCGTATGAGCAACTTAGGGTTTGAGTTTTGTCGTTTTGGGGTTACGATTGTGGAAGGGGTGTAACTCGGGTTTGCATGCATGATTTTGTGTTTGATTCATGTTTTCATAAAGGTATGGCTTGTTTTCTGTTTCGAATGTTTGGTTTGATTGCGGTATGTTTTTTTAGGTTTGTTGTTAGGGTGTTTTGAGATTATAGTGGGTGAGGTTTTATTGGGGTATAACTATGTTGTTATTAGTTTCGAATGTTTGGTTTGACTGTGGTATGTTTTTAGGGTTTTCATTTTGGTTAATTGAGGGATTATGTTGTTAGGGTATCTAAGGATTATATTGGATGAGTTTTTATAAAGTTGGTTTGCTGGTAGTTTGGCGAGGCAATATCGGTTGTAGAGGGGATGCAGCCATAGGTTGTGTTGTGGTCGTGCTACCTTTTTTGCTAAACTTATGCCATATGGTTTGTAGTTGTACCGTTTTTCTTTTTATCGGCTCATTGGTCGATATTTGTTTTGATGTTTAGTATTTGATTCCGAAAAAAGATGTTACAGGTGTGGGTCATGTGTTGTTGATCTTTTTCCGGGGTCGAATACTGATCAATGTGTGGTTTGTTGAACTTGAACTTTGCTAACTACATTTTGTGTTTCAACGAGTGCTGGTATCTTGGCGGGGCAGCCTGTTTGAGATCAGGTTTGCGGCCATACCCGGTATTTGGTGTTCAAATTGCCATTTGCGCGTTGATGTGTGTTGTTGATGATTCAGAATGACATGGTACATCTATATAATAGTGAAATTTAATGGATTTTGTTGTTTGCTTGTTAAACTGCCCACGATGTTCTATCGAATGTTGGTATCTGGGTGTGGCGGCCTATTTAGGATTAGGTTTGCAGCCATTGCTGGTATTTAGTTTTGGATTTTGAGTTTGCACGATCATATGTGTTGCATATCATTTGGACTGGGTTTGCAGCCATGGCCGATAATTGCTGGTGTTTGTGCTTGTATTTATATTAAATTTATTTATTTTAGCGGCCCAACTGTATGAGATGATTTGGTATGAGTTGGTAGATGGGTATATTTGTGAGAGCAAAAGGATTTGGTTGTTTGATTGTTAAAGCAGGCAAGATGATTGAATGTGTTTACATATTTTCCGGATGCCGATATCTTGGCGGGGCGGCCTGTCTTGGATCAGGTTTGCATATTTGTATGTGATGTAGATGATTTGGAATTACTTGGTACATGAGTATATTTGTGAAAGGAAATGGAATGGGCTATCTGTTTGTTGAAATGGATATGATGGTCGTCTACGTTTGTGTGTTCTAGCAAATATTGGTATCTTCATGGGGCGGCCTGTCTTGGATCAGGTTTGCAGCCATGACAGTTTTTTGGTCTGGGATTTTGTATTCTCACGTTGCGGCCTTATGTCTCCTGTGGACCACTATGTGTAACTCTTTGTATTGTAAAGACGTCGGTTTAATTAGCAGTCGTTTCGACCGCTGAATGTGTGTTCATTTTCGATAAGCGGGGTATCTTGGCAAGCTAGGTGGCCGTTTGTCTTGGTTATATCTGTACTTTGTTTTCAGTACTATGTTTACTTGATTGTGTATTTTCGTATGGCGATGATGTTGATTCGATGTGGTTATATGTTTGACGGTTGTAGTATGTTGGCGCTGGTAACTTGGCGTGGCAGCCTCACCCAGATTGAGGCTGCAGCCATTACCAGTGTTGCCTTCAGCTTTTTGATTCACAACCTTGAGCCTTACATGTTTCGATGGGTAGTGCACGTTCTATGTCTGTACCATGTATCTTTTTCTCGGCATAGAGTTATTGTGTTGCTCAATATTCGGCTCCAAATAAATACATGGTACAAGTGTAGATCCTGCGTTGTCGATTTTTTTCTGGGTTGAATACTAATCAACGATGATTTCCACCCGTAAATGTGGGTACGGTTTGGTGGTTCAGCGTTGCGTTATGTGTTTTTGGCGGATGTGGTTAGTTTTCTCTCATCCAACTGTGACGATGATGATTGGTTCTGCAATTTCTTTTTTTATGTTTTGTTTGCTGAATTATGTCTCTTGGCAAGGCAATATTCCGGATTTTGATTAAAGCCATGGATGGTGTTTCGTAACACTCTGTCGGCTGCAGGTCTGAGCCTTTCTTTATCTTGCTTTAATGCTACGTAAGCCGTACACTCCGTATCTGTACGAACTATATGTACATGGTACTTGTGTAGATCTTGCCCCGTGTACTCCAGGAAAATCGGGTGATGGTATTTATGTGCCTGTCAGAACGTACTCCGGAAGACTCGAGTGATTGTGTGTGTATTGTGTATGAGTATGTGTGTGTAAATTTGCGGGAGCCCATGACAATTAAAATGGTGTTCAAATCGTTGTGGCGATGATGTTTATTTTCTGCATCCAGTTTCCATTGAGTGTCGTATACCGATTTTCGTCTGTTGGCGAGGTAGCTACTATGGTTTGTGGTTGCAGCCATGGTCGAGGTTCAGTACCACTTTTGTGTTTGCAGATATGAGCCTTACTTGAACCTCCTTTTGATATATTGTATACCAACTTGTTGGTGCAACATTGACTATGATCTCCTTTATGTTTTAACAATGACAAATAAACGTTCGCAAAAAGTAAAATAACAAACGATAGGCAAAATTCAAAAAAACGGATTTGTGAAACTAGCGCGCTGGGCACGCGTCAGCGCTTGGCCGTGCCACTCGCGAATTTCAGTTTTGCGAATTTTGCAATGTCGGCTTTTCTCTTACCCGACACATGTGAAAACTTTAATAAAGGTATGTATATGATATTTGAGCATTTGGGAACACTCTAAATGAGGTTTAAACTTAGAGAGGAGCAAAAACGAATCCTCCTGTTTTTCAACAAAACGCCAACTCAATTCTTTTATCAAACGCCTCTAGCCAAGGCCAAAACTTCTTTCTAAACCTAGTATGAAAATACTTTCAACATACCATCAAACTAAAGTATTCATTTGACCTTAATCCGGATTTACGTTGTTCCCAATCATGTAACGGGTTTTACTCCCTTATTGGTCAAACTAAGTCAAATGTCACTTTGCGTAAACGCATTCTTTCTCGTTATGGGATATGCTTTACTTAAGATGCAAAGCACTTAGCTTATTTGCATCAAGATGATTAGTGATCACATCCATTGTTGATTATCATGAATTAAGTCCAAGTGACTAATTGAGTTTGTGGTATTTGAAGGTTAATCATACTTTGAGTTTTTCTCACCCTCTTACTTATAAATGATTTACAAACTCACACATGTATTCCTCACATACATACAAGATGTTTTTACAAACTCCCACATTCCTCCATACACCACTTCTATACCACTCTTTCATATCAATTCCACTTCCACACTTCTTAATCATTTGTCAAATCCTTCTTATCCCAACAAATGATTAAATTTCTTTTCTACACAATCCTACAACACATTCTTCCTAATCATTTGTCAAACCCTTCTTACCCTAATAAATGATTAAACATTCTTTTCTACACAATCCCACAAACATTCTATTCACTTCCTCAAATTATTTCATAATCACTGTTGCCCACTCTTTTCTCTCTTATTAGCAAAGTGATTATCAACCCAAATCAATCATTTGATTTCACACTTATCACCATCATCTTCATACTTCTTCTTCACAAACCTTCACAAGCTTAAACCTTCCTCACTTAAGCATTCCTCAATCTTATCCTCACATGAGACAACTCACATTCTCTTACACCATTGTACCTTATGTACTTGGAACAGTACGAAAAGCTTTTTGCCAAACATGACCTATATCGAAATGGTCGAAATCGGTCATAATAACAAATAGTAGGTTTTGATAATTAAATATGTATAAATTGTTGCATATTTATTAGAGAAAGTTGTCTGAAAAACTATATATGGTGCTCTCATTCCTTGATCAAGAAAATTTTACGAGTTCAATTTCACTTGATTTTAAAACAAACATGATGGTTTAAGCAACCTAAAATGATGGCACTCGTATTTAATTTGGCTTATTCGACGTGTCTTGAATATTCAATCAGTGACTACCACAACTTTAATCGTGATTATTGAGGTAATAATAATGTTTGAATAGCCATTGCGGGGTCATCTTAGAGTTGGACTCCATGACGAAATTAGTCATTGTTTTATCGATAATCCATTTCATGTCACAACCAAATATATAATTAAACCTTGTTGGAAAAAGTAGTTCTTATTGTCGAATATAAGTATAACATTTTAAAAATAATAATTCACGTAAACTTTAGAATCATCGAATATTCCAAATCAATGACTTCCAATAAAATTTCGTCATACTTTGTTTGCATTTATATTTAGGCCGCTAAACGAATGCCCAGGGGTGGAAAAAAAACTTGAATTCGACGGGGAAATCCATAACCCGAACAATATGGGGCGGGGTGAGACATGCTTATCGGGTCATGGGGTGCAGGTTCGGTGCTTAAACGGGGATTATAATAGGGTTTGGGGCGGGGAGCATGGAATAACATCCCCGCCCCGTCTGAATAATATATACACACATAAAAATAGGGTTTTAGCCGTACAATAATAACGTACTTTCTTTATTGTTTCGTTTTGGTACGTAAACTTTTTTTTGTTCCACTTAATGTAACGAACTTTCAAGTTTTGTGTTAATTTGCACCATCAAACTTGTTTTACCGAAACCAGCTATATTTTTGTTTCACTTAACGACCGTTTGCAACGTTAGGCTTTTTAGCCAATGAATGTTTACAACGTTAGTCCTTTATACTAACGGTTGTTTATTTTATTTTTTTATAATTACTTTTTAAATTTATACACGTTTTTATATACACAATTTTATACAAATATTTTTATACAAGCATTTTTATACACACGTTTTTATACACACATTTTTATACACGTTTTTATATAAATATTTATAAACACATATTTTGATACACATATTTTTACACACGTTTTTATACACATTTTTATACACGTTTTTATACACAATTTATACACGTTTTTATACACGTTTTATACATACATTTTTTTACACGCATTTTTATACACATATTTTTATACACGTTTATATACACATATTATTTAACACATATTTTTATACACATTTTTATACATATTTTTATACACATATTTTTATACACATTTTATATATACATTTTTATACACATATTTTTATACAAATATTTTTATACACATTTTTATGCAAGGTTTTATACACGCATTTTATACACATTTTGTTACACATTTTTATACACGTGTATAATAGTATGTGTAAAAATATTTGTATAAAAATGTGTATAAAAATATGTGTAAAAATGTGTGCATAAAATCGTGTATACAAGTGTATATAAAAACGTGTATAAAAAAGTGTATAAAAACGTGAGTATAAAAACGTGTGTATAAAAACGTGTGTATAAAAAAGTTCACGTACCAAAACGGAACATTAGAAAAAAGTTCACGTACCAAAACGGAACATTAGAAAAAGTATTAAACATGCCACGTAAGCTTTTTTCCGGTTTTATAACTTTTTTCCCGGTTGCCAGTCAAGGTTGGTGCAAATTAACACAAAACATTTGAGAAAGTATGTTGCTATTGTACGGCTAAAACCCATAAAAATATATTTATACTTATATAGTATGTTAGTATTACGTAATAATAAGAAATATTCTAATATTGTTAGTTTTTTTTATATTTGTAAGATTGCAAAATTTTGAATATAAAACCTTGTTTAATGCTATACTAGCAGGGTATTCGCGCGTTGCGGCGGCGGGTACCCGTTGACGATAAACCGGTAGCGACTCGACGTGTCCTCCCCGGTTCCTTTTTCGACGGCTTTTATTAGCTAACCGAACCGGTAGCGACTCCGTTCCCGGTTGTGCACGTTGGTCTGGTCTGATTTTTAAAACTATATGTACCATCAACTTGCTAGCATATAATTGTATGAAACTTTGTGTGCTTTATTAGTTTGTACTGTTGGAATATGTCCATCGTAAATAATATATGTCCGAATTATTTATTCGAGCCTAAGGGGACGCACACGTTAATACATAAACAATGTTTAATTAGTGTTTTTAGTAAACGATAAATAAATATATATTAGTTAAATGTTTAATAGTTAAACATTAAGGACTAATATGCAAAACGGGAAAAAGGAAAGTGAGGGTTTACCCCTCTCTTCCCTTTGGTCGGCCGAACCCACAACCCAAAGAGGTTTGGGCTTGCTTGCTTGTTCTCCAAGTTGTGTAGGCTATATAAGGAGGACTTGATGTTCATTATTGGATGTATGTTTTGTGAAAAAACCCAAAAACTCTCCCTTCTTCCTCTCTTGTTTGTTCGACCAAAACAAAAACCAAAAAGGGTTTTTCGTTCCCTTTCTTTCGATTCGGCCAAAACCAACACCCATTAAGGGTGTTTGTTTCTATCGTGTACCACCACCATAGACGGTTGTTTTGCTACGTGTTGATTTGATTTCATGTGTCGGGTGTTTCGTTTACTAAAACACTATTAGTACTAGCATACTTTATTGTTTGCTAAGAACGTATTGTGTGTGGAAGCTTAGAGAGATCTTACTTTAGATCTTGGAGGTTTTGCGTGTGGTAATTATACATACGCGTATATAGAAGACGGAGTTAACGGTTACCTTTAAACGGTGTATCGTTTCGTGCTAAAAGGTAATCATCTTCTATCCTTGTTAATTAATGTTGTTTCTAATGTGTTTTTTAATTTGTTTTCTTCTTTCTTTCTAATCTCTCTCTCTCTACTATTTCTCTTTAGAATAAACACACACATAACACCTAAACACACACTATATTGCTAAAACGATCATCTAACAAGAACAAATACCATATCACACAAAAAGTATTACAATTGCACTAAGCTCATGGCACTGAAGCCTTAACCAAAGTTTACAAGTGGTTGCCCCAAAATTCGATGTTTTGCCAAAACACTCCAATACTACCTCAAATGAAATGCGCCCGTTTGACCAGTAGTTAATTGTTGTCTACCCGGACGGGGGTTATCAACCCCAATAGATCTATCCACATCATTTGTACTTACACAAAGTAATTAACGGTTCATGATTCATGGCAATAGGGTACTTAGGCATTTCGTAAAAGTTTAAAGTACTTGTATCCATAAGTAAAAAAGTAAGCAATGTATTATCACCCGAAAGAATTTCAAAACAAGTAAAGTTGCTGTTCAAAACAAGTAAAAGTATGACTATGAAACTCACTTTAAGCAAAGTAGGTGATTCGGTAGTAGTACGAGTTCAAAAAAGACAAAATATCTTAACCGCAACCTAACTTTAATATATCATTCTATGCGCATAAATCTACCTACTATATAAAATACGCTTTTTTGGAACTCATCTAAAGGCAAAAATACTGAAAAAATGACACGTGTCTAACTAAAATAATCAACGACTATGGTTAATTCAACATTTAATGATTCAGTCAACTCATAATTTACAAACAAAACAAATCAAACAATAATCAACGACTATAGTTAATTCAACATTTAATGATTCACTCAACTCATAATTTACAAACAAAACAAATCAAACTATATCCTATAAAATTACTAAATTAAAACACAATTTTTTTATCAGTTGTGATTTCTGCAACAATAGATCATCAAAACAACATTCAAAATCATATTAAATATGATATGATTCAATTTCATCACTTTAAAAAAAACCCCAATTATAATCAAATTAAAAAATAACCGAAATCATTGATTTAAAAGGAAATCAATTGACGTTATGCTCAAAAGAATCCATCTACAAGGTTAGTGACTAATTTTATTTGTCTGTTCAAATAAATTCGTTATGTCATGATTGAGATACTTTTATTTGTTAATGTTATGTTATGTTATAGTATGTATTAATGTATTAATTTTTGGTTTCTATAGTTCGGATATTTGAAAAAAATTCAATCCTATCATGGAAACTTTGAAAATTTTGAAATAAACATTATTTTCGAAAACCAATTTGATAATGTTTGTAATAACCTACCATGATTTTCGAGAAATCAAATTAAATGCACAAACCGTTACCATATTTACTTAGAAATTTTTAAAAAATTTGAACAAAGTGTTAACCTAATCCAAACCCTATAAATTGGTCGATTGTATACACGTATCATCACTGCTATTTTTCCATTTTATTCTGTTTTCTCAAAAGGTATCTATGAGAATTCTCATATCATACTTCATTCATTATACTATTTCTTTAGCTTTATTAATAAGATTAGTATTGTGTATATTAATTTTATTGTTATCCCCGAAAGTTTGTTTCCTTTTTATCTTTGCAGCTTACAAAAAATGGAACTGATGAATATGACACCGTTGTGCGATATTAGCCCTATGATTGATGATCTAAAAGTGTTGGGTAGATGCATTAGCCTTTGGAAGTCTCACCCTGCTGGTAGGCCTAACGAAGTTTGGGCATTAGACATGGTGTTTCAAGATGCACAAGTTAGACTTTAAATAAGTTTGGTTTTGAGGTGACTTATCCCAAATAAATCATCACTATGTTTGTTTATCTTGAAGATAATATACAATTGTTTTCTTTTGAAGCTACATCTATTTATACACTTTACATATTATACATCTTGTGATTGTATGTTTGTTTGTAATACAGGTATTTCATTCATATAGTAGACATCTAAAATGAAAATCATATATGAAAATCATATTAAATAAAATAAAAAATATTCATACCCTATGTCTATTTAATATATTTATTGACGTTTTTCAGTTACTTCAAACATTTAAAATATTTATATCATACTATATCATTCTTAAAAAATGTTGTTACACTCCTTCAATTAGATTTAACTCATTAACACTTTTGATATTTAAGTAATTCTACTTTATACATAAAAAAGAAATTGTTTATAACATCCAACATCATCCTAACAAACATTCAAATTTCAAATGATTTGTTTCAATCTATAATACATCAACTTACTATTGTCAAATAGACAAAGATGATAAACATACAAACAAATAAACGTTTGGTTATTTACATATTACGTTATATGTCTCATTTATCTATTTTTAGATAATAATTTAAAACTAGCCGCTCAACGAGCGGGCCTTAAGGCTAGTATGTTAATAATATTCTTTTTTTTCTTAAAAAAAATACGCCATGATTAATTAAGCGTTAAAGTATCCCTTCTTTATTTACATGCGCATTAACTACATCTTTTTTACCCCCTAAGTTTCACGATTAGACTCATTCCGATACTATGAATTGTAAGTATAACTTTTATTATTAATGGTTATTTATGGACTATGTATGGTACTACTTCCGTCCTAATATTATTGTTCACATTTCTTTTTCGTCTGTCCAAAAATTATTATCTACCTATAAAAATAATAGTTGGGTTTGTTTAAGTTTACTAAATTACCCTTAGTCTAAATTGATATTTACAAAAATAAAAAAAACTATAATTAATTATTAAGGGGTAAAACTGTCTTTTTTGTGCTTTCGTAGAAACCAAATCAGTAATTAATGTATTTTTCTTAATATGTGTATTTCTTGTGTGTGAACAATAATTTTGAAACGAAAGAAGTAGTAAAGAGACTTTGCCCTATTTTGGTTGAAGGTATTAGAGGGTGAGTAAATGCAATTATAATGAAAAGTGATGCTTGTTACTATATAATGTTATCATTCATTACCTAAAAGTAGATTCTATTCTCAGAAATGTTCTTTATGGACTAAAGTGATTAAGGCTATTTATGGGGAGGACGAGAATTTGAACAAGGATGTTTCTGGTGGAGTTCGAACCTGCTG
>BQNB010030103.1:0-45000 GCA_026074375.1 Tanacetum coccineum
TTGATAAGCAGCATTGTGAGTTATGACAGTCTGTGTGGCTTGACCTTCTGGAATTCTTGGATCTGCCAAAAATGCGAGTTCTTCCTCATGCAAAATTTGACCACTTGCTTGAGGTTGAACTAACAACACTTTATCTTTAAACCATGAATCATCGCATTTCCTCTTTCGTTTGTTGCACTGTTTGGACATGTGGCCTTCCCCTTTGTAGTTGTAGCAAATAATCGTTCTTTGTTTTACAGAATTGTTTCCACTTGTTCCCGGAGTATAAGTCCTTGAAGTGCCTGCAGCTACAGAAGTTTGTCTCCCATGAATTAGTTGTAATGTTACTCTTTCATTATTAATGGTAGCTTGTTGCCTAGGGTTTGATGAATTTTTCAGCTGGTTATTGGTAGTGGGATAACAGGAAGTGACGACAGCAGACAAAAACGACATCATGTGATTGATGGCATCAATGGAATCATCACCTTTCTAGAACACTAGAACAATTAAACCTGATTCTTGTTGGGAAAATTCAGATTGTTGATCAACTGAGGGAGGATATTCCAATTGAGGTATAGATGATGATGGAGAATAGATGTTGTAGTGAATTGATGACTGATAATCATTGGATGGATAAGTGATTGAAATAGGTGTTAATAATTGATGAGTTGAGTATTTTTGAGAATGATAAGGTGAACCATACTGTGAAGACTGAAACTTGTGGTTGAAATTGAGTGTTTTGGTGTGAATTTTGATGAGTTTGATAAGGAGACTGGGTCATCTGATGAGTTACAACCAAAGCAAGGGGTTGAATGGTTTCATGCGTTAAGAACCTCATTTGCATGAAATTCATGTTGTCCTAAATAAGTATGAAGCTGATCAATGTTAGTTGTGTGCAAATCTCGAACCAGTTTGACATCTGTTACAAATTTGCTCCATTCAGGAGGAAGGGTATTTAAAAACTTTGTGTTCACTTGAAATTATTCCAGTTTTATGTTGTAAATGTTCATGTCATTGAGTAGCAGTGAAAATCTCAAGTAGAATTCACGAAGTGATTCCCCCTTTTTATAAGCAAACTTATCAAATTCATCATAAAGCATACACTCCCTTTCATGTATCATCAATGAAGTTCCTTGCATGAGAAGTTGAATTCTTTCCCAAAGTTCCTTGGCGACTTTATGCTCGCGCGCACGCTCTCACAATGCATAGACTTTCAGGTGGTAGTTTGAAGATGATATTAGTGCTTGATATCACAATCAGCTTGAAGTGCTTCTATAGCAGATAACTCAGAATACTTCTTTGGCCTTGTAACTCTATTTTCCATATTTGAAGGCCGAATGAGTGGACCACTTTCAACGGATTCAAGGATCATTCGTCCATTTTGTCTATTTAGCATGTATAGTTCCATTCGGCTTTTCCAAGAATCGTACATATCCTTTTCCAACATGGGTGGACGATTGTCAGCACCCAAAAGGATAGCTTTGTCAGCAAGAGTCGTAATTGAGAAATTTATATATTAAATGATTATTTGGTTGATCGGACGATGGTAGAAAGTAATTGTGTTTAATTAAGTTGTCTTTTAAGTGTTTTAATTAATGAAACTACACGGGATTTTACAATTCTTGACAAAACCAGGAAAACAATTGAATGTTTCACGGGATTTTACAAGTCAACGAAATAAATCGTATAATTTTGAAAAACTGAGTTGTTCGTTACCTTTAATGGATGTTGTTCGGTTCTACTATATTAGGGTTTGTTCGTATCAAACTGAGTTGAGTTGTTCGGTTTCAACTGAAAATAAGTTGTTCTGTTTGCACTGCAGGTGAGTTGTTAGACTCCTACTAGAGTAGAGTTGTTCGGTTTGCACTGCAGTTGGGTTGTTCGGTTGCAACTAAATCAAGTTATTCGACTTCGAGTTGTTCGACTCAGGTTGTTCGACTTGAGTTGTTCGACTCAGTTGTTCGACTTCAGTTGTTCGACTTCAGTTGTTCGACTTGAGTTGTTCGACTCAGTTGTTCGACTTGAGTTGTTTTACTCAGTTGTTCGACTTGAGTTGTTTGACTCCGTTGTTCGACTTGAGTTGTTAGACTCAGTTGTTCGACTTGAGTTGTTCGACTCAGTTGTTCGACTTGAGTTGTTCGACTCAGTTGTTCGACTTGAGTTGTTCGACTTCAGTTGTTCGACTTCCACTACTTTGAAATCCAAAAACTTAAAAACACAAAAGACACCTTTTTGATGATTGTTTTGCAAAAATACTTGTACAACTGTGTTATAAAAAACCTAGTAGGAACAAGAAAAATGAAAACTTTAAGGTTTTTAAGCCGAAAAATTTAAAATCAAGATTTTGCTCTTTATAAGATTTTCGAACACAAAAATTAACAAAAATGATGTTTTCTTGATTCTAAGCTGTACACCTTTTCATACAGATACTAGATCATATTTACCAAGGTAAATAATCGTTTAGTGTACACAATAGCTTTGGAATCAAAAGAAAAGAAATAAATAAAGGAAGATTTTGCAAAAACGAACCAATAAGAAAGCTTAAACACAAAAACTAAACACACTACTCCATGGCTCTTGATACCAATTGAAGAATACAAGTAATCTTTGATATGAAGTGGGATGGAACTTAGTGAGAGAAAGTGGAAGGATGGATGTATTCTAGAGAGAGAAAGTAAGAAACATATAATTCATTAGCAAAGTGAGAATACAAAACCAACCAACCAACACCCTCTCCATGTGTGGAGAGGGTATTTATACTTAGTGAGTGGCCGGTTGGGCCTTGGCCTACATGGGCTTTCCATGGGCCTTAGACTAACTAGCCCACTAAGTTTCCAAATATTGCTATACGAGCCATCTACCGATATCTATGAAGTGACGAAGACTTTTCTAGGAACTTCGTATTCCTAACAAAAAGCATATACTTGCACCTCACATAAGTGTTTGGAATTATCTCTTTCTCTCGAATGTATAATAAATTATAACAACTATGGGAAACAGAAAATTAACACTCATTACGTGTCATAGCATATAAATTACCACAGGCTTGGTAAAGGATCAAACCTCCACCGCTAGGCGCAAGTACACATCATTACTATTAAAAAGGGATTTTAAGGGTTGTGGGGTGTAGGTGTATGATAACATAAATAGAAATGGAAACGAATGGGATACATTTGGGGAGTGACTTTTGGATGAATTTATGGTGAAAAGGTTAGCTAATTATTTATAAGAATACACGTTGATTTGGGTTGCTAAGCCAAAGACTCGGATAAGATATACAAACTCTACACAACTCCACATCAATCTTTTTTTTCTTTTCTTGACTCTATGATCAACATAAACATAAGCAAATGGCAGTTTGTACACATTTTTTTTCACTTTTTTATATATAAATATTTTTTGTATACTTTTTTTCCCTGCCATTACTTAAAAACATAATACATCATGAGGGTTTATATATACACCCCTACACTTGAATTTTTACACACTCGATAATTACAATATAACTAATGAACCAATTTTAGGTGTAACATAACATGGAGCTTCTTGAGTCTAAGGGGGTAGTAAAGTATTTTTCCCCAATTCTTCATAGATAAATACTACCATGAATCCCAATCGTTCTAAAACTGTATTTACAAGGATAAGGACTTAGAAACGTGTACTCAAATAATTAACTTGGGTTAAAACAATAATGTACTAAAGGTGAGTACAAGGCGATTTGGGTGTAATGATTGGTTTAAGGGTGACAATGCTCTTCACTTATTAGTCCGGACTTGAACCATAAATTACGAGACCATGAAAAAGGGTGGCTCGAGGGGGTGTATAGGTGTATCTGCACTAAAAATAAGTGCTTAACAAAGGGTGTGGATAGGTTATATGTCGAGTGACCATCTTAAAAACAATACAGGTTTTAAAACATGGGTTAATCCTAGTTGCCTCTGATCTAGCTATCTAGTTCTTCTATGCGAGTTCAGGGGATGCACTCACAAAAAACAAATTTCTAGATTTAATACACTACCGGTACACTCATATAATTTTAAACCGATACCAATGCTCCAGAAAAGGCGACAAAGACCATACGTACACATCCGTAACGACAGAATAAACACATATGACTGCATTCGAACCTTAACTCGAACAAGCTAAAGGTAAAATTATCTTGGGTATCAATGATGGATACCCGAATTCCTATAGATCTAAAGGTGAACCTCACATATTTGGGGTGGAATTTTGAGGGTTTTTGTGCCAGTCGTATAAATTCCTATCCATGAGACGTTATTAATACTTGGTTTTCATCGGTATGTGTTATAATTTTTTTAAAATTTTGGTTAAAATTATCGTTTATGCTATGTTTTGATATATTACTCATCATTTTAAGGACAAAGCAAATGGCAATTGAAGGAATAGTTTCTAAGGCTTATTTCCCCCTACACTTAAGTTGAACCTTGTCCCCAATGTTCTATAGAAGTACCTGTAAAACGAATAAAGGGAAAAGAAAACAAGTAAAAGAAACTAGTACTCCCTTGGTTTGCTTAATAATGAAGAAGCAACATGCGATAACTGGTAAAATCGTCCTCCAAGAATCGTCCAATGAAACTTCTAAGACTTCAAGCTTTTTCACCAATAATACATGTAAATCAAAGACAAAGACAACTAACACTAGCGTAAATTAACCTTCCGATATTCATATATATACCCTCATAGAGAGTAAGTGATCAATTGTCTTTCTTAGCGCAGTAGCACTAGATACTTGATAGTAGATAGTGTAACATTCTAATGTTCTTGTGAGGAAATTCTCTGAACTCTCATACGAAGTAGTAAAGTTAGGATATGAGAGTCAGACTGACTCTTAATCATAGGTTTTATACTACCCGCGAGTCTACTACAAAGGGACCGCAATGCGTACAAATTTTACCACTATTGCAACCTGATTCCTTATTTTTACAATTAATAACTGCTCAAAATTTTTCTCCTTCCCGACACCTCTTCATCACGTCTGGTAGGATCTTATCCCTAGCGCTCACGCCGTCAAGAAATAATCCTGTGACGCCGTTACCACCACTGTGAAGATTTATTCATCGATTTTTATGAAAAATTTACACAAACCATTTTATTAGTTAAATCCTGTGTAAAACACTGCATAAAACCAGGGATTAATCATTACAATCACATACTCGGAAATTGACGCGGATTAATCTACAATGTTTTTTAATTGTTTGAATGGTTCTTATAAAATAGATATACCCCTACATTGTTTTTCTCGCACACAAAATACCTTGATTGTAAATGAGACTAAGTTACAAACAAAAAAGCATGATTATAAAATATCAAACATCAAATGATAACGAAAAAGAATTAAACAACAACATCCTAAATGCAGGAAAAATTAAATATTGGGTTGCCTCCCAAAAAGTGATTGTTCTTATTCGAGTCATGAGCCTGACTCTACCCTTATTTAATAGATAAAGGGGAGGGTTTCCCTATACCTAAGGTCATGTGCGAGTGATAGTTAATTATACCATTTATGGTGTAGTGGGTGAGTCATATGTTGGAAAAATAAGTTGTTGAATATATGCTCTAATGGTGTGTTTCATTAATCCTTCCCTTCTTTACTCTTTTTGGGGCCCTTTATTTAAAAAAAAAAAATAAATCGGGTGTGAAGTTAAAATCCTCTTTCTAGAAAAGCAACCTTCCTCTTAGATTCCTTACCTTCCCAATTCATCTTCTCATATCATTTCCATATTCGAAAAATCAACACCTAAAGATCCACTTTGTCCTAATAAACCCGGTTTAAATCCATAATGTTTCTTGGGGTTGCCAATGCATGGGTGATTATAGCAATACGTATCCTTAAGGTGGAAAGATGCCACGTGAGGTAAAGGTGGTGTATGAATGGTTAAAAGATATACTACCTTCATCCTAAAACTATCCGGACTAAGTGGTTTGATGGGTGGTTCGGGGCCTCTTTCATCTCCTAGACTTACATCTAAGGATGGAAATTTACATAAGGGTTGGGATGAGGTTCGCGCGGCACATTCAAAACTAGGTTCCTTAGAATTAAGAGGAATGTCATGATTACAAGTGTTCAAGCCTAAATCTTCTAGTTTTATTTCGTCTAAAGGTTCTACCTCCATCGAGATTCCTATAGTCTCTTTTACTTCTTCCAGATAAGTCACAGGCAGTGTGTATACCTCAAATGATGGGAGAACTTGTAGGGAATTTTGTGGGCTCAAATTACCACCTTATCCTATGCTATACCCCTATGCATCTCGACCCAAACCTCCTCATTTCCAAACAATCTTTTTGCTTGAGCCTTCAAATTTGCTTATTCTTGTTCAGAAATAATGTTTGGTGGGTTATCCTATTCTTTTTGGCCTTGGGAGAAATTTTCTATGGCTTCCCATGCTTCTTCACCACTTAATTCCCTAAGGTTCCAGTTTGCTACAAAGTCAAGGTCTATTAGGGTATAGTCATTGACATGATCATAAAATAATTGACTAAGGGACCATAAATCGAGGCCATGATGAGGGACTCTTTAGATTAAGTTTTTGAAACAAGTCCATGCATCGTAGATAGATTCATCTTGATGTTGTTAGAACATGAAGGTATATGTTTGGAATTGGAAGGTTGTGTTTCGTGGTGGGTTTTGATAGGGTGTGGGTGGTGGTCTTTCATACATATGGATGGTGTAATCTATAAGAGTTTCCCAATAAAGGCCAAGAAAGATAGGCTACAAGAAAGGTAATGATAGAAAATAAAATCTCTCATATATGATGAATTACTTGAAGAATCAAGGGACATGGAAGTTATCTCAGCTGAAGAATTTGAGTTTTGAAGAAGTCAAGAAGGAATTTGATAAGCTTGTGAAACAGGTTGAGTCCTTTGCACCAATAAATTTTGAAGCCACTAAAGCTAGTTTGAAAAGATTTGGTGAAGAGCTTCAGACAAAGACTCCAAAAAGACTAAAAGATGATGAAGATGTTGAAGCAAAGGATGATGAGCCAACCAAGAAGTCTGGAAAAAGAAGAAAACAGATGGCAAGGAAAGGATTGCATACAAGTGTTGATAAGGATGACTCTGAAGGTTCAGATGAAGATAGTGAACAAGATGATTCTGTCACAGGTACTAAAACTCTAATTAATCATGTTCCTGTAGCTATGAAAACACCTAGTATAGCCTCCTATAAGATCTTCAGGCAAGGAGAAAAAAGAGAATACCAAATAGTTAGGGAAGATGGCACTGATGTAGTGTACATTAATTTTGGTGCCATGTTGAAGGTTATATCTAAAGATGATCTTACTGAGTTATATAGGATTGTGATGAATAGATATGGGATGGATGGGCCAGAGGATGACCTAGAGAAGGTATTTTGGAAGTATTTAAAGAATATGTTTGAAGAACCTCTTAGTACAGATCCTATATGGAGTGAGTTAGGACAGCAAAGGATCATAAGTTGGAGATATTATGAGTCCTGTAGAGTACATTGTTTGAACTTAGAGTCAATGGATATATATATATATATATGTTGATTGAAAGAACATATCCATTATCTGCTGAGATGTGCAAAGCCATGCTAGATAAGAAACTACAAGGAGGAAAGCCAGATGAGAATTGCTACAAAATGTTAAAAATGATGGAAAAGCAAGCTGGTATTAGGAAGTAGTGAAGTCTAATGAGTTAGAAGCCTAGGATGGAGATAAGAAGGATAACACTTGGTGGAGGTGCTATGCACTAACACAACAAATGGTTATCAGTTCACCATGTCTAACTGACATAAGGACTGGCTAGTCCAGGAGCAAACGGCTCTTGGTAAAGACTTCTCAAATCCGTTCTATGGTTGACAACTTGCAAATAAGTTGTATGGTTTTCAACTCACCATATCTGTTTAAGTGAAGAGTTGGCTAGCCCACAAGTTTATGGCTTGTGGTAAAGGCTGTGGAAAAACCATAACTAGTCCATAAGATTATGGCTTATGGTAAAGACAAATTGCAAATCCATATTAGATGGTTGACACTTTACCAAAAAGTGGATGGTATATCAACTCACCAAGTTTCATGTACAAAGAGTTGACATGGTTATCAATCCACCATGGAATTTACCTTTTCTAGGTGCCAAAGGATTGACTAGCCCTGAGCAAACGGCTACAGGTAAAGGCATATCAAATCCGTTTATGGCTGTAATGGTTTGCCAAAAACCATATGGTATTCAACTCACCAATGTTTCAAGTACTGAGAGTTGAAATGGTTTTCAGTTAACCATGGACATACACCTTTCTGGTGGCCAAAGGACTGACTACTCCAGAGTGAATGGCTAACTGGTAAAGAGACATCAAATCCATTTAAAATTTTCAATGATTCACCTCTCACAGGAGTTAACACACCTGGAAGTGATGAGAATAGACTGAAACTTTATGATTTGATGTACATAATTGTCAATGTTGCTGATATGATGGATTGCTGAAGAGCTTTGAAGAATAGTTGCTGCAAAGATAAAAAGAGAAGACTTGAAGTGTTGCAGATCAAGAACAACTTGAAGAATTCTATTTACAACATCCTCAGAAAGCTTAAAGTGTTTAAAGTAAAGATCAAGAATGTTTTGAAGGAACTTGAAGTTCACAAGTGAAGATCAAGTTAGGGGAGGATTGTTGGGAAAATAGATTGTAACAGACTTAATACTGGTAGTATAACAGTTAAGTCTGGTAGTAATAGTTAGTTCTGTTAGTATTGAGTTAATACTGGCAGTACTAAGTTAAGTCTGGCAGTACTAAGTTAGTACTGGTAGAGTAGCAGTACTAGAGTTAGTACTGGTCATAGTTAGTTCTGTTTATAGTTAAGTCTGTTTATGTAACAGAATAGTAATAGTTATCTTAGAGATATCTTAGGAGATATCTTAGGAAAGGATATGTATTATCCTTTGACGTTTGTAAAGCCCATTAGGGTTTCCTTGGTGTATAAGAGGAACCCTAAGGCACAATGTTATGTACGAGTAAGTGATTGAAATATCAATAGAAGCATAGAGCTTAATAGCAATTTAGTATTATCATTTCTTCTTTATTCTTGTGTTAAGATTCCGCATTAACACTTGATAATTCATAGTCAGTGTCTCTCATATAGTTGATTTGGATTTATCTAAGTTATCTATCATCTTACAAAGGCTAGTCAGATCCTAAACCAAGGACCTACAGAATCTAACTATGGAAACCTCCTAACTCTGCTATTAATTCATTCTTCAAAGCCCATGAAGAACGTGACGTTGAAGAAAAGAATGAACTAAGATAAATGAAGCGTAAAAACAACAATAAGAATGATGAGCAACCTAATAAAAGGGTATGCAGAACCGAGAAGTTTGAAGCTATAAAATATTCACTAGGACCTAACAAAGAATACATTGCTATAAGAAGATGTGAATATAATGCTTGGGAAAGGAACAAAGATAGTATAGCTCAAATTTACCAAGAAATTTTTTAGAAAAAGGACAACAGATGGAAGGTGACACGCACCGAATAAAAGCTGAAGAAAAAGTCTAACTTAAAGACTTAGCTGTAAACAAAAGTGCTTCTCAGGAGACAACCCAAAATGTTATTTATTTTTATCGAGTTTGTCTTCCCAGACATGCTATGGTGTATCCGCTCTATACCATACGGCGTACTGAATGTTTGGACGTTATCATTCCTTTATTTTTATGCACATTAAAAACATTATTGTCAATTTTGTCCATACGGTGTATTCATGCACATAATACAGGGTATTCGGCAGACTGACCCATATTTAGATACTTTTTATAGGTTTCTATATGATGTATTCCAGTTTTTAAATATGATGTATTGGTTCCCTGTATAGTTTAATTTGTTTTATTTAATTAATCATAGGTACCGAGATAGGAGTGCATTGTTTTTCCTTTATTTTACACAGGACCTCGCTGAAAAAAATCAACAATATTGGTAAAGTATCTACGATCTGGAATTCTTGCTCATTAAATCTACATGGAGAATCTATCGAGCAAAATATCATGGGATTTTCTTATTCTAATTCATTTTAATTCCTGTTTTTAATGTTTTATCTATACAACAACAACAAGGACGTTGTATAATTCAAATGGGAGGATAGGAATTAGAATGTATACTTGTCCAATTTTTCACATTAAAATGCATAAATTATGCTCAAATTTAAAAAAATTTCAAGCATACTTTTGTGAAATTACTTGTTACATAACCTGCACACAACAACCGTTATTAGATATTGTGAGGATTTAACCTATCTGTTTCCAAATGTTTACCCAAATTTCACAAAAATATGAGTGTGCCGGTGATGTTGTAGACTTTAGAACTTAGCTTGGTATATCTATTTGAGATCACAGTGATGAGTACTATGGATTTAGATGGAGTAACTTGTTTAAATTGATAATTTTTTAGGATTACACCCAAAAAGCCTATACATGTTATTTATTAACAAACTACACTGGTTAGTTAACCCCCCGTATAAACTCTTTGTTTACTCTCACCTTAAGAGTAAGATACCCCTAGAAAAAACTGTAGAGCCAATCCTATTGGAATAACCCTAACTTGTTTGTTTGTTACACCTTTACACCTCAGCCTACCCTATTAGATTAAATCCATTTATAGTTGCTAGTTGCTTAAAGTGTAAAGTATGTATTTCCAGAGTCTTGTGTCATTTTATATCTCTAGTATGGTTGGGAAATCTGCACATTGCAAATGGGAGTGTATAAAGTAGTCAAAGCTCATGTATTTTTACTACCATCACAATTATTGGTATGTCCGAAGAATGAAGAATTATCGAAGGAATTATCCAGAGTTATTATGATCGTGAAGATGGTGAAACTACACCGAGATTCATAGTATAGTTTAGATGAAAAAAATCGAAAAAAAAGAAAATCACAACAAAAAAACAAGGAGAAAAGTTTGATGATGATCATTCCGCACAGCAAAAACCGAAGGTATTATTTGTAGTATCGATTATTCGTTGATACGCATCAAAAATCAACGATGTAAAGTTTTGTATAAAGTGGTAGATATCGCCACTTATTTTGTAAAAGTATGTAAAGTATGGGAAGAATGGGAAGTTGGTCATTACGGGAATGCCAACTTAGGTTGTTGTTTTTGATCTATGATCAAGATGTTTGTAAATAGTCATGTCTTTATCATGGTAACGGTCGGGAAAAGTATCTAGTAACTTGTGCCTTTTTTGTTTTGGACTTAATATATTTGCTTTGTAATTTTTATTTAACAACAGTTTAATTCCCTTTCCTAATCATTAACCTTGGGTTTTACTTGAATAAGGATGGGATCGAACATACATGTCTATTCTGGCATTATGGCCATGTATGTCTAATTCAGCTGCCTTGTTGGTTTATTAATTTTGGTGAAAGTTAGAAGATCCATAGCCTATATTACTCTACTAGCCCTACTCTTTAGCTTATTCGAGTTAAGGTTTGAATGCAGTCATATGTGTCTATCCCATCATTATGGGTGTGTATGTATGGTCTTTGTTACCTTTTCTGGAATATTAGTATCGGTAAAGACTAGATAGAGTGATTAACCCAAAGCCTTATTATAAAAACCCATTTTACCTGTATAAACTTGTTCCTCTTTAACTCTAGTGGTGGAGATATGTATCATTGCCAAGCTTATGATAGAATACTCGTCACGACTGAGCAATTAAGAGAATTAGATACATGTTACCACATAGATTAGTTGAGTGATTTGAGTGTTTTCATCTTCTTATTTCGTGAGGTGTTTGGTTGTATACTTGTAATAGATCAAATAAATGCTTAACGGAAAAATCCTTAGGGATACATTTTTATAAACTTCTAAAGGCTACTTGAGGATAAGTAGGATTCAAGTGGGGGGATATTTGATGACATCAAATAATGTCACTTTTATAGCATCATTTATCCCATGTAAATAACCCATTTTGTGTAATTATTGCAAAGAATTGTTACTTAATCATTTGTATTTGAGAATTACAGTAATTATGGAGTACTTGGTGAAGATTAGCAAAAAGGCACGCATTCTGGAGCTTAAACCTATCAGTATCAAATGTCTTAAAGAAATGGATTGAGATGATGGATGTCTATTTAGGATTTTGAACTACTTCTGTGTTCGTCGTATTTGGTACGTTGTTAAACTATTAGGAGTTTTCGGTATTTGGTTAGTTGTTGAATATTACGGAGTTTGTCGTCGTAGTTGGTAGTTGTTGAATATTAGGAGTTTGTCGTATTTGGTACTTTGTTGAACTATTAGGAGTTTTTCGTATTTGGTACTTTGTTGAACTATTAGGAGTTTGTCGTATTTGGTACTATTTTGAACTATTTAATGTTTGTTTTGTTTGGTGCTTAGTACTTTACAATGTTAAACTCTTTGGTGTATTGTTATTTGGTTGTTGGCGTTTGGTAATAATATTAAACCCTTTTGGTAAGCATTATTTTTACAGGTTAATGGAATGTTATGAAAAAACTTGCATTAATCCTATATTATGTATTTTTATTTAAAATATTTTTTTTTTCGGGGTTGTTGTAGTGTATAAGGAAACATAAAAGTGGATAATACTTTAAATTGTTAGGGCATTCAATATAATAAGGAGCTTTTGCATGGCAGATTAAATTTACAATGTACGGAGTTAATCAGATTTCTCGTGACTTCATTTGTTCGACTATGGCAATCATTTTAAAGATAAGAATTGGTTAAGAGATAAAAACATATATCGGTTGAGGAGAAAGATGTTTATCTTTCTTATGTTTATGACAGCATTAAGTTTCAACACTCTGAAGGAAACAATTCATAATTGTTTTCAACAAAGTATTAGATCAGATGTTGAGTATTGCGGAAGAGGTTATTGAAGACCGACAACATTTCATCCAAATTCCAAACATTTTCAAGAAATATTAGAAGGGAACGCTTGAATATTTTGGGTAACTTAGATCAAATTTTTTAGTACATGGTTCTCTTGATGATTGTATTTTTAACCAATTTGTTATTCCAAATTTGGGAGCTGTTGGTGGACTTAATGGACTCTTATACATGCTTCTATTTCCATCTCATAATCAGAATGTATACAATAGCAAGGAGGAATGAGACTGTTATCAAAACGTTTTATCCATTGTGACTTAACATGATCTTCTAACTATATATGAGTTAAACACGACGCGGAGAGATGAATACTTATTGAAGCTTTTGATGATCCAATATATGAGTTTCCGATTCCCCCTTCAGGTATTTAAGTTTGAAATTGTGATATACCCCGTATATGAAAATGTAGATATGAAAATATACAAAAATTATTTGTTTTTTTCAGATGAATATTATATGTGTGATGCTGCCTATAAGCATAGCGTGGGTTTATGGCTCCGTATCGCAATGTTAGGTATTAGTTAGGAGACTTTCTTCGAAAACGTGCAATGACAAGTAAAGAAAAATTCAATCACACTCATGCAAAACTTCGAAACGTAATTGAGCGTACATTTGGTGTCTTAAAAGCATGTTTTCCAATATTGAAGAGTATGCCCAAATTTCCTTTGGTTAAACAAAGAGATATTACTATTGCATGTTTTGCAATTTATAATTTTATACGAAAGGAGGGTTTAAGCGATGATTTTTTTGCTCAATACGACCAAAGTGACATACATGTTAATGAAGATGTACATGATGATAACGATGGTGATGTTGAAGTTGTTCAACCTATTGGGAGTGAAGCCGATCAACAGTATATGGTTAACTTACAAGATGACATTGCGACACAAATAATGCAAGCAAGGTCTTGAATTATTTGGTTTTAGATAAGTTACTTGAATGTTTCTTCACTACGTTAAACTTATGTATTATTTTAAGAAAGTTCATGTAATAGTTTTTACTATGTTAAAATTTAGAATATGTATTCAAATAATTAATTTAATGGTTTATTGTTATGTTAAATATATAATAAAAATGTTATGTTTCATGTTTATACAAGTTACTTATTCATCGTATTATTATTGTTTGATATATACTCTAAAAAATAGATCATTAAGACAATTATGAAAAAACAAACAATATTTTTTTATTTAGATTCACACATTATAGCCACCTCTTACTAGTAAGATGTGGCAGTCAGATTCAGACCCAAAACATCTTAATGAAACAAACACACCCTTAGTCTTACGTGATGGTAACTTTGTATGAAATGTAATACGATAGAGTTAGGAACCGGGCTGAGAATAAAGCTATTCTTATAGATATTATTGGGCTGTAAGGCTTAACTAAAGCCAGCCATGCCCTAAGATAAACCCTACACGGCCTATGAAGTGGTCTTAAGTATAAATATATCATCCTAAGATGTTAGGAGAGGTGTTGGTTTATTCTTATATTAATCTAATCAATCATCCTTTTCTCTTTCTCTAATTCTCTCTCCACATCTCTCTTTTATCTAGCCACATACATTCTTACTTTGTTTCTTATTTTATTTCGTGATTAAGTAAGTGAAATGATTTTGTATTTAGGTCCTAACAAGTGGTATCAAGAGCCTTGAGAGGGATTTAGAGTAATTTGTGGTTCGTATAAGTTAGTTTTGGTTCATTTGTTCACGGTTTGAAAACATAAGAAAAAACATAAAAATCTTGTATTTTTCACGCCTAAACTTTAAAAAGTTGTTATTTTTATGTTAGATTCTTGTGTTTAGGGCAAGATTAAGCAAAAAATGTTAAAACTTTACGCTAAATTTGTGTATTTTTTGATAAAAAAAGACTTACGTGAAAATAGGGGGTATTGGTCGAGTAAGCTTTAATAGGTTGGTTTTGGGGGTTTTTTTTTGAGTTAGATTCAGACCCTAATTTGGCGAAGCATACAATTTGGTGAGTTAGTTTTAAACCCTAAATTGGCGAGTTAAGTTATGACTATTTGGCGAGACAGATTTACTTGGTTTGGCAAAGTGTGAAGATGGCAAGTTAGTTTGAAATCCTAATCTGGCAATATAATTTTATCATTTTGGCGGAATTAGAGTTATTATTTGTGCGAGACTAGATTTCAATCCATATGGCGTTGTTGATGAATAGAAATTGTTATTCCAATCAAAGTTAAAGTCGTCGGTCTTTAAGTTAAATGTCAGTAATAAGTCGATAGGAACTTTGTATTAGAAATAGTAGTCAAGTCGGGTTCTTGGGCTCGGGATCAAACTAATACTGTAATACGTTATGGGCCGTAAAGCCCTAACCAAAGCTGAGCCCGGCCAACAAATACCATATGCCTGCCGCATTTTTATGGTCATGTATAAATCCCTATTCTTATGTTGGAGCGGGTGTGAGTTCTACTTCTCTATTGAATCACCTCTCCCTTTTCCGATCTATATTCTTTCCTTCCCCCAGAATAATCGACCCTTAGGGGGAGATTGTTAGGTTCATAAAAAGTGTCAATTATGTGGTTTAGTTATATTTAGTTAATATGCTTTATTTTGTTTAGAATAAAGTAGCTTGTAATAAGGTATATTATGCTAAAAGTAAGAAATAACATAATTACCAAAGAATAGGGACTAGAAGTGAAACATTAGGAAAATAAAGGAAGAGAATGCTCCTTCTTTCTCTTATAAATACTCTCTCTAATCATCATTAGAGGGTGATGCCTTGTAATAAACATTTTCCCTTTCCCTCTATTTTAATAACATTTTGAATTTTGAATACTTGCCCTCCTCTACTATTCTCTCTAAGCTTTCATGAACAATATGTATGATTCAAGATAAACAAGACCTGTCACATTAGCTACTAGAATTGGAGAAACAGTAACCGTTGGAGGATTGAAGTATTCATCGAACATAGATTAGAACAAACGATCCCAATCATCTCTTATTGGTGGATTGCAAGGTTGCTGAGGAATAGGGTTTGTAACGAGTCCTGAACTGGATGTTGCAGGAGTCATAAGTTGAGGCCCGGGTCCTGAACTGAATTGTTCAGAAGCCATTGCCGTTAGCTCATCAAAATCGACATGGATAGTTTCAATGATTTTTCAGGTACGTCGGTTGTAGATATGGTAAGCTTTCTTCTTGGGTGCATATCCAATGAAAATGCCTATATCAGCTTTAGCTTGAAGTTTGCCTAAATCTTCACTATCATTGTTTGGATAGAAAAGGGCACCAAAGACATGAAGGTAAGATATATCGGGTTTTCTGTAATGTAAGAGCTCATAAGGAGTTTTTCTATGGTGAAGTAGTATAATGGATCGGTTTTGGGTGTAACATGCGGTAGCGACTGCCTCGACCCATATAAATAAAAGGAGCTTTTGCGTGGATTAACATTGTTCGAGCGGCTTCAACAAGAGAATGATTCCGCCTTTCAACGACACCATTTTGTTGTGGAGATCGCGCAACCGATGTTTCATGAGAGATACCAACACTCTTATAATAGCTACGTAGAGTTTGATTGACAAACTTAGTTCCATTATTTGTATGAATGTTCCTGACAGGTGCATTCAGTCTAACTTGTATCATCTTCAGAAATTTGATTATGAAATCAGGAGCTTTATCCTTTGATGCTAGAAACTTCACCCATGTGAACCGAGAGTAATCATCCATAATGATGAGGATGTACTTTTTCCCATTTATACTTGCAACACGCATAGGCCCACAAAGATCCATGTGCAGAAGATATAGTTTTTCCTGATTGGTGTCTTCAGATTTAGGTTTATGTAATTGTTTCTTGCTTTTGCCCATTACACATGCCGAACACAGATGATCTTTTTCAAATTTAAATTTGGGATAACCTCGTACGAGACCATTTTTAGCCAAATGATTAATAGCACCAAAGTTTAAATGTGACAATCATCGGTGCCATAACCAAGATTTGGTCTTTGAGGCTTTGGACAAGAGACAAATTGGAGAAGACGCCATCATATCCCCAATTGACAATGTATAAAGGCTGGTTTCCCGAGATCCTGCCCGAGAATTTTCCTGTAAAAGAGTAAATCAACACTTCAGATTACGAACAAGCACGTTGTTTTTTTGTGTTTTTCTAAAAGCTACTTCATAATCTGTAAGTCGCTAAAATTGACCAAGGAAAATAGATTGTGTCCTTGTCCTTCCACATAATTAAACCCTTGAAATTTATGATATTTCTATCTGATATAACAATTCCCCTTTAATCTTTGCAATCTAGTCGTTACCGAACTTGACAGTACCGAGAAACTTGTGAACAAAATTGGTGAGCTAAAAGCGATATCCAGTCATATGCTTTGAGCATTCGGAGTCCAAATACCACAAAACAATTTGGACAACCTAAGATCGACAAGAGAAGAAGAAGATGGAGCAACTGAAGTATTGGATCCCTAAGATGTACCGGGTTCCTTTTTGTTAGAAATCATAGATTTTGCAATCTTAGGTTTGCTATTGGAACCATTAGTCTTAGGTACCTTAGGTCTCCTAGTATAAACCTTAGTTACTATAGATTCTTGTGCAACTACTTCTAGAGGAATATGTTCCCTAAGAGGCACTTTATTAGTGGCGGTAATCCTAGTTAAAGGGCACGCATTTCCAACTAAAGTGAAAGTCCTTCCTGTAGGTCTCTAGTTATATCCAATTTTAGTAAACACTTTTTTATAGGTTTCCATTCTTCTTTCTTTTTAACTTTCTTAACAGACTTAGATTTGGAAGACGCATTCATGTCAGAAACAAATTTAAGAAAGCACAATTCATGTCTAGCATCAAACATAGAACTATTACATTTAATGCACATTAGCTTAGAATTTGTATTTAAGTTGGAATGCTTCACATTTGCATTTCCAGATGGTTCAACAACACAATTTGATTTATTCAAACAAGAATTAACTATCCTAGAGTGGTCTTCTACTTTATTCTTCTTCTAGGTACTACTTGAAATTTGCAGGATGCTATCATTCTTTGTATTATTTGTAGACTTTGACCTGCTAGATTTAGTAGACCGGCTTACTCCTGTAGAAGTTAACACATAATTGTTAGTGGTCTGTTTTGCCTGCGTTTGGAAGAGCCTAACTGGTTTTGGGATGTGCTTGATGATATGATGGGGTCAGCAAACCTAACTGTTTTCTTCATGTTGATAGGCGTGATAGTAACTAATTTCTCACTAGGTTTGTGAATATCAGGGCAAGTATCTCTAACATAGCCTAGCAACTCTTGAATCAGCTTAACATGCTTACAAGCAGAGTAAGATGCACTATCTAAAGGGTTTAGTGATTTAGCTTGTTTAACTATCTCCCTAAGAATAACATCTTGTTCCATAGTGTGCTTAAGGTAGTATATGTGAGCTTTCCTATTATTCTTATCCTTAGAAGCCAAGGTTACTGGGTCAAGCTTATACATTCCTGGAGCAATAGTGGTAGCGTTTGACACTTGGGCAGCATTATCAACTATGTCCTTTCCTTTTAATTTCCTAAGATCATTTTTTAATGTTGTTATGACAAAAAACTTTTCCTGAAGTTGAGCATTTAAATCAGTAATTTTAACAGACTTTTGATTTAATTGATTAACCAAAGATTCAGTATGTTCTTTAGTACGAACACGTGATGGTTTAATTGAATCATGGAGTTGTTTATAAGTCTGTTTCAAATGCTCATTTTTAGTAATCAGTTTTAACACCTTATGTTCTAGTTCTATGTTGATGGTCTCAATCTCATCTATGTCCTTTTTCACACTGTTTGTGGTGGAAGTTTTATTGAAACATTTAATGTTTGCTTTCAACTTCTTGATTGTTGTGTCTTTTGCCTGAAACTCGGCTTTCAAATTGTTCAATTCAAACAATTGATCAAATGTAGGTTCAGTTTGGTTCACAACTGTGTTATTCTTTTGAAAAATTTCTTTATTGAGTTGCATAGCAAGTTCAAGAGAAATGCATTGTTGTTTAAGTTCAAAAAATCTTTTCGAAAGTTTATTATACTCGTCTTTTTCAACCATGTTGTGTCATTTGATAAGCTCAGCTTCAAGTTCCAGACACTTGTTGCACATTTCAATATAATTCACAAAATCATTCTCTAAACAATAGACGAATTCACATTCACAGAAGTATTCGTATCCACAGAAGATTTCATAACAATATTAACAATATCTTGAGAAATGATTTGATCCAAGAGTCGATCATTTTCAATCAAAAATTGTTTCTTTTGAATTTCAAAGCATTGTTTGTCTACAAAATGCTGTTGAACAGCAGCTTCCATCTGGTTAAAAACTGTTTGTACTTTCGTTACCTTATTTAAAAGTTCTTTATCAAAAAAATTAAATATGTCTTTTAAGGTCTTTAAAATGGAATTATTTCTTTTAGAAAAACAGCTTTAGTGTGTTCAAACCCCCATTCCCTTTTTGTTAAAGCATCGGGTGTAGTCCGCTTTTTTACCAGAGTGTCAAATTGGCCAAGATGGTATTTAAGCCTTTTAAGGCTTGTATTAACCAGGCTTACCTTAGCAAGTTCCCGAGGAGCCTTAATTTTGACAGGTGATGAAGCAGATTGGTCAGTATTAGGGTGTGAAGTTTGTAACCAGAAAGCTTGTTCATCAAACAGGTCATGTTGTGAAAGAAAATGTTTACAAAAATATTCAGATAACCGATTTAACTCAGCATAATTGATTGGTTTAATGATAACTTTCTTTTCTAAAACCATTGGATCACTTTGTTTTAAAAGCATTTTGGATCGACTCTCTTCCTCAAGCATCAAAGTCTCTTCTGAATCAGTAATTGAAATCACATTGGTTTCCTTAGCAATAACATTACCATCATAAAGCATTGGCCTAATCTGCTGAGCTTTCTTAAGATAGAAAGAATTTTGAAAACCAAGAGCTTGTTTAAGGTTGTTATCATAGAAAACTTGTGGTTTCGTGAGCATATGCACAGTTTACGCGGATTGACCCATTTTATAAACAATATTGTCCAGTTCTTTAATTTTCTTTTCCAAAGCCATTTCTTTATCAATATTCTTAGCTTCCTTTTCCTTGGATTTGTTTTTGAAAACATTAAATGTTGTTATTAGTGATTCCTTTTCCTTTAATTGTTCAGAAAGAGTTTGTTTAAGAGAGTTAATTTCCTTTTCAAAATCCGTAAACTGTGCATTTTTATCCCGAATTATATCATCTATTATAAGCTTTTCTCTAGTACTTAACTCCACATTTTGTCTTTCTTCTAGCAATTTCACCCGTTCTTTGTATCTTTTAAGCTCAGCAGATAAGGATTCATTGGCCATTAGATTGTCCTTATTTACCTTGTTATAATTAGTTACTTGATTTGACAGTTGTTCAAACACATATACTATCATGGCATCTTGATGTGCAGAAGAATTTGTATCCTAAACAGTTGCATTTTGTGTTTCAAGCAGATACTGAGAGTAAGGAATGATATTGTTATCACTGGTTATCTCATTCTCTGAATAATTCACAAGATGAGTTTGTTCAAAATAAGGCATCTCTTGCACACTTTGATTTAGCATATCATTATGAGTGTTGTTAGAGTGTGGTACCTCAGAAAGAACATATGATCCGTAACTAGACAAATTGGCCATAAGAACTGCTTTGGCTGTAGAGATCTCGTCACAGTAAGAATCATATGCATTCAAATCATTTGCTTGATAAGCTGCATTGTATGTAATGACCGTCTGTGTATCTGGACCTTTTGCAACTCCAGGGTCTGCCAAGAATGCCAATTCCTCCTCGTTTAGAACTTTACCAGATCTTTGTGCTTCAACCAAAATAACTTTGTCCCTAAACCATGTAGCATCCCTTTTCCTCTTTGGCTTTGGGTACTGTCTTGCCATGTGACCTTCTCCTTGGCAGTTAAAACACTTCACAACCCTTTTTTGACCTGAATTATTCCCTCATGTTCCTGAGATGTTAGCCCTTGTTCCAGAAGTACCAGCATCAAATGAACTTTGTCTCCCCTGAACCGGTTGAACAGTCACCCTTTCATCATGAATAGTTGCTTGTTGTCTTGGGTTGGAAGAATTTCTTAGTTGATTGTTGGTAGTTGGGAAACAAGATGTGACGACAGTAGACATAAATGACATCATTTTGTTAATGGCATCAATAGGGTCATCTCCTTGCTTAAACACAGGAACTGCTAAACTAGAGTCTATCTGAGGAAATTCAGTAAGATATGTTTGTTGATTAACTGTGGAGATAATATATTTAATTTGAGGAATGGATTGTGGTTGTGGACAAGCATCTTGATGAACTGTGGATGAGTAAGCATTTGGATACGGTGCTGACGGATAAGTAATTACAAGAGGTATGGATGAATAAGTAGTTGAGTAATGATGTGTGGGATGAATTGATCCATATGGAGGAGACAGAGATGGTGAAAATTGTTGTTGGAATTATGAATTGTGGTATGAAGATTAATAAGTGTTAAAATAAGACGGTGTCATCAGATGATTCGCAACTAGTACAAGTGCATCTTGATTGTGCTCACACATAATGCGGACTTCATTAGCATGAAGTTCATGTTGTTAAAGATATGCATGAAGCTGATCGAAGTTAGTTGTGTGCAAATCCCTCACCAATTTGACATCCGTGGAAACTTACTCCATTCAGGTGGAAGATTGTTCAATAACTTGGTATTGACCTGTAATTGCTCCAATTTCATTTTGTAAATGTTCATGTCATTGATCAGTTGAGTAAATCTCAAGTAATACTAATGAAGTGATTCCTCCTTGATGTGAGCAAACTTATCAAATGCATCATACATTTTACACTCCCATTCCTGCTTTTGTCAATGAATGTACCTTGCAATTATTAGTTGAACTATTTCCCATAGATCCTGGCAATCTGTGATGGTTAATGAGTGAAATAGTCATCTTTGGTAGTCCTTGAAGAAAGATATTAGGTTGCCTGAGATCGCAATCAGCTTGAATTTTTCTCAGTTGCTCAGAACAATCATTTTTCTTTGTCCTGCGTCACCCATTTTTCTTCAATCGTTGGCAACTGAGTGGTCCTATGTTCGACTGATCATTGAATTCATTATCCATGCTCTCAGTTTTGCAGGTATATAGTTCCATTCTGGATTTTATAAGAATATGGTATGTTCACAACGTTGCGTGGACGATTTTCACCAACTCGAGATTATCTTGTTTCAGCCAAGAGTAGTCATTGTAACTTTGTTGGTATGTGAAAAGATTACTTGTTGATAGGACACTAATAAGAAGTAATTATGTTAAAGTGAGTTGATTTTAAGTGTTGTAAGTCTTGAGAATACACGGGATTTTACAATTCTTGATTAAACCAGGAAAATAATGTTTCCCGGGATTTTACAAATCAAAGAAATAAACCGTATAAATGAAATTTGATTAATTCGCCTCTAAGGAAGAGATTAATTCGCCTTTAACAAGAAATGATTAATTCGCCTTCTACAATACAGGATTAATATTGAAAGAGATTAATTCGCCTTGACTAGAAGAGGATTAATTCGCCTTGTACTGAAAGAGATTAATTCGCCTTGAACAGAAAGAGGATTAATTCACCTTGACTAGAAGAGGATTAATTCGCCTTGTACAGAAGAGGATTAATTCGCCTTGAACAAAAAGATTAATTCGTCTTTAAGAACCAGATTAATTCGCCTTGAAGATTGAATTAATTGCCTTCCAAGATATGAGATTATTTTGCACTTCAAAAATGAGGATTAATTCAGCCTTCTACAAATATGAAACTTTGACTTTTCCAAAAACACTAAATGACTCACTTTTGGCGTTTTACCTAAAATATCTTGTACATCTAGTAATACTAAGCTTAATAAGAACTTAAAAAATGCACAAGACTTTTTGGTTTTTTTTTAAGACAAAAAAATTTGAATCTAAGATTTTGTACCTTATAAATTTTTCGAACCAGAAAAAATGCACAAATATGAAGTTTTCTTGGATCTAAGTTTGTACACCTTGTATAACTAAGATACTAGATCATTTATACCTAAGTATAAGATCTTTTAGTGTAAAGGAAGGCTTCAAACCCAAAAATTGATGAGAAAAAAGTTAAACACGACACACAAGACAAACTTATCACCCTATGGCTTTGTTACCATGTAGTATAATTAGTAATCCTTATATTCAGCACACATGTATGAAGAAATCTAGAGAGAGAAAAAGAGTGGGAAGGGTTGTTTTAGTGAGGAAAGTAACATGGTAGTATATGAGATTTAGTATGTGAAAAAGGAAAACATCCATCACATTTCATAACCATGGAATGGTTTTAATATTCCTTCTTTGTCGGTTATAGGCCTTGGCTTTCATGGGCTTTTCCTGGGCCTTTGATAATAGAATACTTAGTTTTCCAAATATTACTATACGAGCTATCTAACGATATTAATGGTAGTGACCGATACTTTCGTATTCCTAACAAAAGTAAACGCATGTATAATGCAAAGGGTAAAATGTACGTAAGGGAAAGTAAATGCAAGTATAAGTCATGTAAGTAAGTAGTGTGTATGCAAATGAAAAAGTCTTATGCGATGCAATGTTTATGAAAACAGTTATAGTCCAGGTAAAATATGAAACCTGGTTCTCTATAACCTTGGCTCTAGATACCAATCTGTAACACCCCCAAAATATGTGGCAGCAGAATAGGTAACCGGGTGCGTTACTTCTCAATACAATAGCACAAGATATAATAGAACGACCTCTAAATGAGTCGTTTGAAAAGATTAGCTTGTTGTTTCATTTAAATAAACAAGTTATAACATTAGTCCCATAAGTTCGCATCAAATGAAATTCATAGTTTAAAAAAATACAACGAGGAATGTAGTGCATGAAAAGTCCTTGGAAATGTAGTCTTGCATGAATGAAGGCCCATATGCATATCAAATACTTCATATCGGTTAAGCGCCTGAGAAATACATGCTTAAAATGTCAACATAAAGTTGGTGAGTTCATAGGTTTTAAATAAGTATAAAGGTTCGGACGCAGTTGTAAAGTATATCTTTGTTCATCGTATACAATATCCTAAAAAAGTAATTATTGCTTGTTATTACAATAATCAGATAAGTATCTATTGCGTGGTATACAATCATTCAGAATAGTAATTATTGCATGGTATACAATATCCAGAAAAGTACTCCTTCCGTCCCAATTTACTTGTCCACTTTTGACTTTTAAAGTCTTTTTTATTCAACTTTGACTTTAAATTATTATTTTGGTGTTATATAATATTTGATTAAAATTATACCAATGAAAATTATTTAAAATTCAATTCATTCATATATTTTTTATCAAGTATTATATAACATAAAAAGAATAATTTAAGGTCAAAGTTTAATAAAAAAGACTTTAAAAGTCAAAAGTGAACAAGTAAATTGGGACGAAGGGAGTAATTATTTCAAAGTTACTTGTATTCATAAGTAAAAACAAGAAATGTATCTCACCATAAGATTTTTAAAACGGTGATAGACAAGTTAAAGCGGGGCTATAACCTCACCTCGAGTAAAAGTATTGATTTTTAGGAAAATCAACAAAGGAAATAGTCACAAAAAATATGGCACGCAACCTATTTAATTATAGGTCGCTTTAGAATAATGTAGGCAAAATAAAATGAAACGATGTATTTTATAACGTTATACCACCACCTAATAGTTTGTGTTTTAGTTTTATAAGTCAAAATTATGTTTAAGTCAAGTTCGCCACTTAATATATAAGTATACACATTTTTAGTATTTTCATATAGTCAATTTAATTATAGTCTAAATAGTTTATAAAATAATATTTATAAAGTTTACGACGCGTATAAATATTATACAAGTGTTACTACAATATTTTGTTGGGTTTTTATAGCTCAAACGAGCCCGAAAACACCCGAAAACACTAATAAAAAATCCTAACAGCTTTATTACTTAGCATCAATGTGTGCAGGAAATTTATTAACTTTTCTGAAAAATAGTCCAGCTTTAACGGAGTATAACTCCTTCGTTATATATATTCATGACAAAAGAAATGTTCCATATGTTAGCGAAAAATCATTCCGGACAAGTTTTCTTTTATACACTTTAGCCGATTCGGGCCCAAAAGGGGTCAAAACCTCAATTTGAAATCAGATCAGAGTGTTCACAGTTTTGTAAAAGCTGTCAAAAGTATATTTGTTTCGCCGGTCATAACTTCTTCGTTTTAAATATGTTTTTCGCGTTCTTTACATCCATGGAATCATATTTAATTGTACTAATATATTTTTAGAGTTTTAACTTGTCAAAACGTTTTTAACATACCCTTTACACACGAGCTGTTTTGGCTGCTTAAATATTATATCAGAAACTATCCGAAAATCACCACAACTTTTCCAAGGGCCTAATTTAACCTATCTCCATTCACTACTACAACAAACAACGATCTAATCTATCAAAATCTCATCCAACATATCCACAATATTAACTAAAATAAGAAGAACATATAATTAAATATATGGTTAACTAAGCTAGTTTAATTTAACAAGAAGTCTAAGATTTAACAAGTAACTTGTAATATGTCAAAATAAATATTTCTAAGTGTATGAACATGTTTATTACTCATTTCTACATATACTTACAACTATATAATTAGAAGGCTTGTTCTTGTTTTCTTTGTAAAGCATTTTAAACATAACTAGTTGGTGATATAACATAATATATAAGATGTTTGTAAGAAAATATAGAAAATAAAAGTATGGAAAGAATGTGGAACCTTGGAGATGATATATAGCAAGAATGACACTTAACACCTAAATTAAACCCCAATATATGTTTGATAACTAATAAATCCTTAAGAACTTCCTTAAAATGTACTTGATAAAATCAAAAACTGACTTTTTGTGCTTTTCTTGCTTTGGCTGGTTATAATGGAGAGAAAAAGAGAGAGTTTGTGTTGTTTTTGGATCATGAAATGAGAAAGAAAGAGTGATGCTAGTTATAAGGAGAAGAGTGCAAGTAACTTAAGAAATATCTAGGAAAAAGACACAAACCATAATTAGGAATCAAGGGTGAGGCGTAGATTATTGTAAGAAAGAGATGGGATTTTGCTTGTGTAAGTATTTTGTAAGAGAGGTGTAAGAAATCTTTGACAATTATGCATTAGTTGGTAGATAATATCTTGTGTAGGATTTTGGTATTATTTTGTGTACAAAGGACAATAGGGGCTGGTTTCTTTAAAGAAACAGGGAAGAAATTTTATAAATTTTGATTGTATATAAGTGTTAAAGGTTTTAGTTAAAAGGTGATGCGGGTATTGGGTAAGTTGTGCATGCGTATACGCATTAAAACACGAGTTTAACGAGTTACGTAAAAAGTAGTAAAACCAAATGTATATGAGTTGTAAAAATAATGCTCATGAGATTGATGATATGTTTAAATAATGTAGACTAAACTTAATCTAGAGTCGGTGTGCGTCCGAAGACGTTTCTTGTTATGCGCGGGATAATTTCCTGGTTTTTAGGTTAAATTAAGTACGTATATGTTCAAAATAAAATATGACGAGTTAATAATAAAATATTAACGTGGAAAATAGTCTGTTGTTATAGTAGCCTTGACGGAAGAATTTTTAGTCAACCCGACTTACCCAGACCAGTTAATAGTCATTAGAGGAAACCTTTTCGAAGGATGTCAAAATAGTTGAAGGCATTACTGAAAGCAAACATCCAGGTTTATGCTTGGCAACCTTCTGACATGACAGGGATACTGAGACGTATCATTGAACACACGCTCAACACCAATGTTTTGGTAGAGCCTGTCTGTCAAAAGCGAAGAGTACTTGCTCTTGACAGAAGCTAGGTCATGGCGAAGGAGGTCGCCAAATGGCTCCAGGCATGGATAGTTTGACCGTTGCAATATACCATATGGATATCAAACCCTGTTCTAGTGAATAAGTGCGACAAAATTTGGAGAATGTGTATCGACTTAAGAACGTCAACTTAGCTTGCTCAAAAGACTATTATCCACTCCTGGAAATTGACTCGAAGATTGAATCGGTGATGGGATTCGAATACAAGTGTTTCTTAAACGCGCATAAAGGGTACCATCAGGTCCAGAGGTCGAAAGAGGATGAAGAAAATAACTTTCTACACGGACCATGGGACATTTTGTTACAAAAATATGTCCTTTAGTTTGAAGAATGTGGATTCAGCTTGTCAATCACATGTTGGAATAAATTTGGAAGCATATGTCGATGGCATGGTAATCAAGATCAACGATGAAGGAAAAATGCTCGTGAACATAGCCAAAATGTTTGGTAACCTTCAAAAAATCAACATGAAGTTAAATCCCAAGAAATGCTCTTTCGACATAGAAGACGGTAAGTTCTTATGGTATATGGTCTCTTTCGAAGGCATACGAGCGAAGCCAAGAAAAACGAAGGTCATTGCCAACATGTAATCTCTACGACTCTCAAAGAAATGCAAAGCTTAAGTGGGATGTTGGAACCTCTGAAGCGCTTCCTCGCCCGGTCGGCCGAAAGGTCGTTACCAATTTTTCAAAATGCTGAAGAACATTACCAAAGAGAACAATGACGAATACCGATGGACAAAGGAAGCAGAAAAGGCCTTTCAAGAAATGAAAAAATTGATTATGGATTTACTGTCTCTCACCACACCATCGGCCAAGGAAACTTTGCATTCCTACTTGGCCGCATTTCCAGAGGCAATGAGCGACGTCCTTTTGACTTAAAGGATATACAAGCGGTGCCCGATACGCTACGTATGTAGGATTTATTTAAACCTTGTGATGAATGAGTTCATAACGAGGTTTTTAACCCGCACCCCGCTATGGAGCGCGGGTTTTTCTTACATTTGGGTCGAGTAAAAATTGCTACATAAACATAAATTGTTCGTGTGCTTGTGGCTCATTTGGATGGCTCCTTGTTGAATTGCATCACCATTGTTACTATCAATCAAAGATGGGGCTGCTAATAGCATTTTGCTATTTTCGTATCCCAATAATTATTTCAATATGAAGAATCATAGTCAAATAATCAATAATTTAAAGTTGTTATAGTTAAACATCTCTACTTGATATATAACGTTTGTGTCGTCAAACCGTAATAATCATATTTTCAAGTAAACTCACCATCACCCTTAAGAGCTTTACTACTTGTTGTTGGGGTTGCAGCAGGGATTGGATGTCATATAACTAAAACACAACAAAAATCCAAATGTTACACACATCAACAATATCTACAAGTAAACATTCCTGATAATGAAACAATGCAATTCTGTTTTTCTAGTTTTTATATGAGACATAAAATTCTTGCCAACTTTTTAATGTGTTATAATGTAGAATATTTTTTAACATGGGAAGGCCTATCATTTGTATGTTTATCTCTTATCGACAATGACATACAAACATCCCACACTTTACCCATCGCTATTGTAATGTAACTTGAATGTTCCACTGGGGTAGATAGTATGTGGTAGATCACAACCAATTTCAGAGTTATCAATGCATTAACAACTGCTTAGTAATTATATAGCAATTGTAAACAACAACATATACATTACACTTATTTCAATCCCTCTAAAATCCTAATATAATTTCTTCATAAATCAACCAAGTTATCTAAACACTATCAGTTAGACACTTTGTTTTTCAGAGTTAAAAACATAAAATTAGGGTAAATTCAGATTTTGCTTAGTTTTTTAGTATTGACAATTACTTTAGCATGTCTGTAAGTTTCGTTTTACCGGTCCTATCACAATGATGGTTTCAAAACATATCTAGACTTTCGAAATAAGCTGCTTATCTAAAAATAACTATCTTATAAGATAAATAGTTTGGATACATAATTCCAAACAACCCTGAAAACGACTTACATGTTATATCAAAATATAATTAGCACATAAGCAGTTTCAATAACCATGTCCAACCACCCCTATACTAACCTGTTTTAAGTGATCTTAATCTAGTTTGTTTTATCTGATCTGGTAGTTTTGGGTATGTTTCCCTCTTAAATATTGTTGTTGCATCTGAGATATTCAGCATCCTTAAGTGTGTAGCTATGTAGTAAACAAAGATACAGTCTTTTAGTGTAATTCTCAAAATCTCATTTTCACGATGTTATAATTATTATGCTATGAGTTGATATCTTTGAAGTCAAATGAGACTAAGGAGCTTTAGTTGAACTCACCTTGTAAAACTGGTTGACTACATGTTCCTTTAAGGGGTGTTCACCAAGATGAGCGTTGTACCTCTGCTAGTTGTCTTATTAAACAACACATGTTATGCTTCTCCTTTTGCTTTCTTTACTCTATTTCTGCAATTTCAAAAAAAACAATATTTCTTGTATGTCATCTATCTCATCAGCAAAACATTAGCGAAACTGAATATTACTTCAACGGCTAATCAACCAAGAATGAAATTAGATCTCGCTAAAGTTAACACCTCGATATTTAAGTAAGTCAATAAATCGGCATTACCTGATATGCAAGACCAAAAGCAATCCCAGTCGCTTTAACCTAATCCTCACGTGGCCGATTCTTCATCAACTCATCTCGACTAACTTCAATAACAGACATATAAATCTCGTTCCTGCTGCAAAAAAATATCAGCAATGTAAGCTTCATTCAACGAAAGAAGTGCAAGGTAAGTAGTTCCTACATAGTGAAATTCTTGCTTTATGAAAATTTTAAGCACTTGAGTAACTACACGACGAACAAATTAAAAATTAACATACCTAAGACCCACGAAAAGCCGTTTGGATATGAATAGCAGCCCATTCTTGTCCAACAGGTTTGAAATCTTTTATTTGCGCCCTAACAACAGCAACAATAGCATAAAATGCATCTGAACTAACAACCGAAGATTCATTTGATCCATCTTTTGTGCTTCTTTGGTTTTATTTCAAAAATAGTTATTTCACGTGAAAATAATCAATTTATTATGAGATAAAAGAATATATAAATATAAGTAGAAGGCTCAGTTAGGTAAGAAATTGAAAAAAATGATACGTCCACCGTAGCTGCAAACATAGTAAGCTTGCCTCGCCAAGATGTGGACGATGTCACCTTTAATCGAGCGCACCAAGAATCATCACAACCTCCTATAATCCCATTCTCATCTCATAGAAAGCGTAACTGAGCACACATGGTTCACATACAAAAAGGATATTTCCGCTCTGGCTGCAAGCTTAGTAAGCTTGTCGCGCCAATATCAATACAATCTCACTATTGCCCGAATCCACCCAAACACGCGCCCAAACACCCAAACACTCATAAGAAACACTTTAAATTCACTTTCTTTTTCAGTTATGTGGGTCGGACATGTAAAGAATCATAAAAAGAGGATATAACCGCCACGGCTGCGAGCTTAGGAAGCTCGCCCTGACATGATGCAAATAATCTCATATTTGCTCAAATCCATCTGACTCCGTGCCAAACACCCAGACACTCATAATAACTGCATTTTTGCAGCATATAAAATAATCCATAAAATGGCCTAAAGACCCTTACTTGCAAGCAAAATCGGTAAGGATGCAAGGTGACTGATCGAAAAAAGGTTACATCCGCCATGGCTGCAAACCTAGTAAGGTTTCCCCGCCAAGATGCGGATGGTGTCAGCTATAATCAAACACATAGAGTGTCATCACAACCTCCTATAATCCCATTCTCATATCATAAAAAGTACAACTGAACACACATGGTTGATGCAAATGATTTCACCCTTGCCCGAATCCACTCGAGCACTTGCCAAATAGCCTGGCTTTCAAACTCGACCCTTTTTCAATTATATTATAAGGGACAACCATGTAAGGAGACATAAAAAGTGGATCTGTTATTTCTGCAAGCTTAGGAAGCTCGCCCCGCCATGATGTAAATAACCTCATCTTTAGTCAAATCCACCCGACCACATGCCAAACACCCAAACACTCGTAAAAAGTGCATTTCAATCCATATTGCTGTTAAAAAGAACATATTTGTCCATTATCCTTGTTTTAGGTCCACATGATTCAATCGTTTTTCTTTAAGTTATGATATCCAAGGTACCCAGGGGGCGTTTGGTGGTTTATTTTTTTTATGAAAGCTGTTAATAACATCATGCAAAGTTGTTTAAAAACAACATAAGAAGCTGTTAAAAATAGCGCATGAAGTTGTAAAATCTGTGTTCAAGCACCCATTTTCTCTCATGTCCAAAAAGCATATAAAAGTTGTTAAAATCAGCATACAGCATAAAAAGCTGTTAAAAACGACATTCGAAGGTATAAAATTTGTGTCCAAATACCCTTTTACTCTGCTGTCCAAACAACCTATAAATGGTGTAAAATTAGCGTTTAAAGGCTGTGAAAATCAACATTTAAAAGGTGTATAAACCAGTAGCTATAAGGTGTAAAAAATAGCATATAAACTTGTAACAAAAATCATTTAACAGCTGTAAAAATCAGCATCTACTAAGATTTTTTATGCAATAACAATTTAAAATGCATTTGGGACAACTTTTGACATGTTTCCTTTTTCAGTGACTCGCTTTCCCACACCTTTCAAACGGTACAAAAAATATTACCATTACCCATTACCCAACATGCTTGAATAGCGTAAACTAACTATCAATGTCAAATTCACCAACCTTTAACATGAAAAAAAGAGCACCTAAAATTCAAGAGTGTGAAGCGTGTCTATTTTTTCAGTCATGGCCTCATTCCCTTTGTTTGCGAATAACCTGCAAAACACAATGATAGTATGTCTTAGGGCAAATATAAGACCATAAGAGATGCTCACAAATAATTGGTAATGCATAATAACAAAAGAGCTGCCTTCATGATTATGAGAATAACGCATCAAACAGAGGTATATACTCGTGTACTGAAAAAAATGTGCTTCGCCTTGCTTACCATTGAATCATCTTCATCTTTCACATGAGCACACTCAATCAATAACATGTTCCACAGAAGTAACAAAATAAATGAGCTAAGGTTGCTCCAGCCTAAACTCCAATATCATCAAAAAAAATAGAAAACTGCATACATAACTAAGGCTCGTTCGTGTTTCAAGATGATTCAACTTAGAACTTTGACACGGGTTTCTGTTTACAACCTTCTCCTACAAAACACCAAAAACCAAAAAGATTAGTGGGTGTTTGTTTCGGCTTATTTTGATGGGTATGAGGCTATTCTCACCTAAAATGATTCAACCATAAATCTTGATTACAAAAACCTCATAAGCCAGAAAAATAAACTTAAACAAACACCCTCTTAAAAAAAGATTAAACAATTTTTTTTAAATGGACTCAGTCGCATTTATATATACAAAATAATCAAATGCAAACAAAGTTTAAAAGACTATTAATTTATATCAAAATAACTAAACCCCAATTATAAATCCTTACAATTATAAGGAAACACCCGGGTAAGAATTGAATGCGGCCCGACCCGGTCCGACCCAATCCCTACCCGAACCACGTATTTATTATACTTGGTTTGGACCGACCCGGCTGTTGTTTGTGTGGGTTATTAGTTTGTTTCACGGGTCTTTCCTCTCTCGCCCTAAATCCGCTCTATCTTTTCGACCCAACCTTCATTAGTTTCCCACTAACTCCATGGTGATTAATTTCCCACTAACTATGGTGGTTCGCTGCATGATTGCCAGCTGTGTTTTAATCCTGATGATACTTACGCTGGTATATGCACGTATTATGGGTGTGTTTTTGAGGTATTTTAGTTGCTTATCTTGGTTAGGGTTTTTAGTTGCTTATCTTGGTTAGGGAATAAGGGCGATCTTCTGATTTGGGTATGTTGTTAACTTGATTTGTTTTGGAGTAAATTAGTTGTGTTTCTACCGCCGTTGACGGATTCAATTTACGGTTGTTTGCATGTGTTTGTTCAAAGTTTTCTTGGTTGAGCTGTTAGTATCTGATGATATGTAAGTTTGTGTATAACGAATTTTTTAGTCGGATTGTGTTTATAATTGACCTTGATGATAGGCGCATCTTTATAATTGTAAGGTGATAACATCAAATAATTAATACCTTTATATATCAAATTCCCGCGTTTATTGCCTCACTTTATATCATTTATATATGAATTCGGTACTTAATTCATTTATTTGGCGAATTCAGGTAATTAGAGGCGTTGGAACAGAAAAGATGCGGAAAAACAGCAAAATGAAGAAAATACGACAAAAAACCGCATTATGGAAGATATTACGGCGTAACGTCCCACAGGAGTTACGCCGTAATTAATTATTAATTACAAAGATTTGGTGCAGACAAGGCATTATGGCGTAACGTCCCGCAAGAGTTACGCCATAAAATATTTATTGCTTAATAATTATGTTGACTAAGGGTTACGGCGTAACGTGACGATTAAATTACACTGTAAATAATTTTAATACTAATTGAAGAAATGTTGCGTCAGAAGGTTTACGGCGTAACGTGGTCGATGCCGTTACGCCGTAAAGTCAAGTCATCACATGGACCATATTTGCACAAATCTTAAGAAGTTTCGTAAATGAATTATAAACTACAAGGAAATGGGGGACTAAACTCGTACAGAGGCCAAACTTCCAATTTATTATATAAAGATATCACATGAACAGATTCAGGCATTTTGTTCCATTCGGGTGGTTTTGCCGCAAACAAGAGAAGGGAAAAAGGAGTACGAGCAGTAGTTGTATAGGGCAAACCCTTCGGGGTTTGCCATGGCATTCGGCTAGAGGATCAAGAGCACTCAATTAGCATGATTTGTATTCGCACTTTAATTTATTATGGTCAATTTAATTTAATTATTATTTTGATCTTGCAATATAATTTGTTGATGTTATGATTATTTACCATGTTTTATTATTTGTTTATTCGCATTTATTTAATTAATTGTCTTCGTGATTATTAATTTATGATTTTATTATCTTGATTGCACCTTTTTTAATTTATGTAGTATATTTTGAAATCTTTGAACTCCCTGCTACGTTTTGATATGAGGTTGAATGTGTACGAGGTTTGAGTGACCCGCTTAACCCTTGTACACACGATTAATTATAGGATGACCAACACTTGTAGTTGTTCGATCTTTACCCATGAGGCGAGCCCTTAGCATTAAATTCTTGGTTAGGAGTGCAGGCTAATAGGAGACCACTTATTAGATCAAGTGTATCTCATAATTAAAAGGAATTCTTATTCACTGGAAACTGAGAATATGTTAATTCTCCTTGCGAGTCCATTCCACTCAGTTCACATAAGTTAGGTACATCTACAAAACTAGGCCTAACGAATTTAGACCCCTTTTAAGGTTTTAACAAGACATTGCACATAATATCATTGAATGTGATTATCCTTTCTAGTTTTCTGTCACTATACCATTTCCCTTTTCGACTGCAAGGCTTACCACCCAAACATCCTGCAATAATTCTACTAAAACTCAAAATGCTTTCTTTCCTGCTTTCTTAGGTAAAATAATAAACCAGTTAGACAATTAGAGACACAAACCGTTCTTTGGGTCGACACCCGTACTTACCAATCACTACACTATACACGATAGGGTACACTGCTCTTTAGTGTGTAGGAATAGTCAAGGTAGTTAGAGTTTTATAAATGTAAACCCTGACGTAGTTTTTATTTAAAAGAAATTACTCATCATAAGGTTTTATAGTTTCTTACATCCACTTGCGGTAGTATATTGTTGTTTATACGTTTGATGTTGATTTAGTTGGTATTATTGATTTGATTAATTATTTTTGGGGAACCCTAAATTTGTTTTTTGGGTGTTGATGTTACAAGTTAATGGTGACACCATGTGAATGGTATTTGCAGTCATGGTGTCGGGTTTGTGTTGATTTGTTATTGATTGCCCGGGCAGTTCCTTATAATTGTAAAGATTTATAATTATAATTATAACTAGGCTGTGCTTACGCGTCCTTTTATCGTGGGGGTGAAATCGATCTGGGTGTTGGCGGGGCAGCACGGGTTGTGCTTGCAGCCATGACAGGTCCCATATCATTTTATCCCCTCCCATAACTGTTCTGGTTTTTCGTTTACTGTTGTTGCAATTACGCTTAGTTGCATTTGGTAATACCTTCTTTGGTTATTCCACGACATCTTATTTGTTGTTGACCGTGGTGGGTGAAAGTATGTTGAACCTTAGCGAGGCAACACCATTTGCATGGTGTTTCATGCCATGTCGCCTATATTGGGTCTCATACCGTTTGTTGATGGTTGGTCACCGATTTTCAATTATACAATGTTTTATGACTCGGTTACTCTATTATGGGTGTTTAAGGTGTTGTTGCATTTGTGTGTTTATTATTCTAGGACTATGATAGGCTGCTGGATCATGGTGGGTAAAATTAACCTGTATCTTGGCAGGGAGACACCGTGTAGTGCTTGCAGCCATGGCGGCTGAAATGCCCTCTCAACCTGTCTCGTGAACACTCTGCTAAAAAGATTTATGCCGGATATATGAGTGATTGTTGGATGGGAGCATTCTATGACTTGGCTTGGCTATCTGTTTCATATGCAACCGTCATAGAAATGCCCTTCAGAGGAATTAATGGGAAATACAAACAAGAGCCGGGTCGGTCTACACCAATTATAATAAATATGTGGGTCTGACCATCCGTAGGTCGGCCATGGGTTGGTTCACACCTAATGCACTCAAGTTAATCAAACTTGAGGTCATTTGCACAGTATGTAGCTGTGACAAATAAACTTGGCGAGGCTACTTTTACTGTATTCAACCATGACAGATTAATCCTCTTTCATTGGTATACTGGTGATGACGAATAACGCGTGTTCCTATCTGATCCAAATTGTCTATTATCGCTTTTCATAATCTGTAGATATGCTAAGGGTTTTGCACTCTCACGCGCGTTGATATATAGAAGAATGCTTCTAATTCAATACACGTGAGAGTGATAAAACCCTTATCATGTAACTGGATGTTACACTATCGATTCTAATTATTCTAATGTTGGACTATGTGTAGCGACAATGAGTGTGATCATTCACAGGTCTGTCGTTTAATGATTTAGAACGGCTTTATCTTATAACATGTTCACGAACCAGCTCTTAGGCCAGCTAGTATGTCCTTAATGTTTTACGTTCAGCAACACGTTCACCATTGGTGATGTATCAGCTGGTCTTATAGATGTTTCATATATGAATGTTCGTTATCGTTTTTTGACGACTCATTATCTAATACATGTAACACTGCTATCATTAAATGGTGATGATGAGAAAGAGCAGTCTATGATTTAGATTGGCTACCTCTTGGGTATGCAAACGTCATGGAAATTCACGTAGTGCTCTTACCTAGGCCTAAAGGTTTTACCGCTTAACAAGAAAGATGGTGGGTTGGATATTGTGTGTTGATGTTTTGGTTAGCGATGGTCGGTTATACAATGTTTTCTGACCTGGTTAGTCTATTGTGGGTGTTCAAGGTGATGTTGCATTTGTGTGTTTATTATTCTGGAACTATCATTGATTGATGGACCATGGTGGGTAACAGCGACCCGTACCTTAGCACGGCAGCACAGCTTAGTGCTTGCAGCCATGACGGTTTGAATGCCCTTTTAACCTGCCTAGCGAAACACGTGCTAAAAAGATCTTGGTCGAATATATGAGTGATTGTTGGATATGAGCATTTTGTGACACGGCTTGCCTATTTTTTTGGTATGCAACCATCATAGAAATCCGCGTCACGGGAACTATTTGGAAATTAATGAACATTGGGTTAAAAAGACAAGAGCATATTTAAGGCAAAAGAGAGAAGACCCGTGAAACAAGCGAACAATTCCAGCCATACAATCACCTGGTCGGGCCGCATCAAGTGTGATAAACCCTTGCGTCGGGCCACCCGTGTGTCGGGAACGGGTTGGTTCACCCTTAATACTTGAGTTCATCTGTATTTGGCGGGGCAACTTATGGAGTTTGCAGCCATGAAAGATTGAAATGTGGCATGGTTTTTTCTTTAGGCATGTGTTCAAGTGATTGTTGGATATGTGTTGCACTGCTCTCACTAAATGGCGATGATGACATTCACCATTTTATGACCTGGCTTGGCTACCTGTTTGGTATGCAGTCGTCTGCCTGTCTGGTGTGTAGCTATCTTATTAGAGCCAAATAGTTTGCGGAAAAAAAATGCTTTGGAGACGTTACTTATATAGTTGAGGTACGCTTTAAATATCACATCCTTTCTTCTAGTTCATACGAACGGCTCTGTGATCGTTCATAACTTGGCTAGGTAAACATTAACATTTGCAGCTATAGCAGAATTCTATTTTTTACAGAAACTTAACCTCGAATCTAATCTTACCACTACTTCAAAAGGTTGTTGGCTAACGCGACGACGATGGTCTTTTGCAAGGTTACCCGGTTTGAATGAACATTATTTTGTGACGGGCCGACAATGTTCTAAACATGGTCGTAGTCTTTTCTGCTTTACTCACTACGTTGCTTTACAGTCGATGCTCATTCTTGAGCAGCCTATGAGCGTCTAAAACATCAGATGTGATGTTGTACATGCACATAGGCTGCTTAAGAATAAGAGTATGAAAAAGTGATTAGAGTGCTCATTGTAACGGTAACTGCGGACAGATAATGTTTCCAGATAATGGTACGCTTTTAAAAACTATCATGAGTGACTTGATTCTTATATAGTGACATGTGTTTGCATACGCATGGGCGAGGCACGGGTCTTCCCTCTCACGCTCTAAACCCGCTTCATCTTTTCCACCCAATCTTCATTAGTTTCCCACAAACTCTGTGGTGATTAATTTCTTACTAACTATGAAGGTTCGTTGTATGAATACCAGCTATGTTTTATTCCTGATGGTGATTAGGGTGGTAGATGCACGTATTATTGGTTTGTTTTGTGGGTTTTTTAGCGGCTTACCTTGGTTAGCAGAACAACGACACTCTTATGAATTTGGTATGGTGTTAAGCTGATTTGTTTCTCTTTAGTGTCTAACATTGTCGGTCGTGTTTGGATCGAGCTCGTTGCTTCTTTGATTGTGTTGGCAGGGAAACGGATGATTTTCTTACCCAACTGGCATGTGTTCATTGTTCGGTGGATGTGTCAGTGTTTGTCGGATGCGTACTGCTATCGTTAAACGGAGATGATGAAAATTAGCAATCTATGGCTTGGCTACTTGTTTGGTACGCAGCCGTCATAGACATTCACGTCACGCTATTATCTAAGCCAAATGATTTCACGAACTGCTAAACCAACTTTGATGAAATATACAAGTAGTTGTTTGATGTGAGCATTATTTGAATTGACCTGGCTACCTGTTTGGTACCCGGCCGTCATACAAATGTCGGTGGTCAAAGCGCTGTTGTGTTTGTATGGTTATTATCCTAGGATTATGATAGGTTGCTGGATTATGGTGCATAAATTTGATCCGTATCTTGGCGGGGCAGCATCGCATAGTGGTTGCAGCCATAGCGATTCGAATGCCCTTTTAACCTGTCTTGCGAAGGATCTGCCAAAACGATTTCTGACGGATATATAAGTGATTGTTGGATATGAGCATTTTATGACTTGGCTTGGCTATCTGTTTGCTATGTAGCCGTCATAAAAATCCATGTCACGGGTGTTAGTGGGAAATTAATGACTTCTTTTGGTTATGGTACAACGACGCTCTTTTCACTTTGGTACGTTTGCATTTAGTTGTTGTTTGAGCAGATTAGTTGTAATTATTTGTTGTTTGTTTCTGGATGTTTTGCTCAATTAGTGTATTCATTGTGTTTGTTGTTAGTGTATTTATGTTGTTTCTTTGTTTTTATTCGCTTGGTGTATCATGTTTTTACCAGTGTGATCTTTTTGCGTACGAACGCTCTTACTTGAACAAAATTGCCTGCATACCTAACAGTACTCAAAAGCACACTACGTTGGATATGTGTATCACTGCTATCATTAAACGGCGATGATGATGTTGAGCATTCTATGACCTGGCTAGGCTACCCGTTCGGTATGCAGCCGTCATAGACATTCGCGTCACACTCTTATCTGAGCCAATTGATTTTATGAACTACTTAGACATCTTCCACGAAATATAGAGGTTATTGTTTCATGTGAGCATTCTATGACTTGGCTTGGCTGCCTGTCTGGTATATAGCCATCATAGAAATATCTTCTATCGAGAGGCCACGGGTGTCAACTTTATAAATCCTTACAATTAAAAAGAATTGCTCGGGAATTATTTTTTCACCCGACCCGGTTCGACCAACATACGACCCGAACTAGAGATTTATCATACTTGGTTTGTGATGACATCAAATAACGTCTATTTTATAGCATCATTTATCCCATGTTATTAACCCATTTTGTATAGTTATTGCAAAGAATTGTTACTTAATGGTTTATATTTGAGAATTGCAGTAATTATGGAGTAATTGGTGAAAGATAGCAAAAGGCGCGCATTCTGGAGCTTAAATTTGTAGGTTTGGAGGTTTCCTTGTTTGGTGCGTTGGTATGTGGTGTTGTTTTCTTGTATATCTTCTGGTGGTTATGTGTTTTGGGTGTTTTGGGTTTGATTGTTATGGTGTGTATTGGTTGGTTGGTGGGTGAATTGGATGGGGATTGGAATTGGTTGGTCTTGCGGTTGTGTGTTATGTCTTGTTGGTATGTGATTTTTAGCTTGGTGTTGAGTTTGGTGTGATTTGGGTTTCCTTCTGTGCTGGTTGTGGTTTTTTTTTAATGTGGTTTTGTGTTGTTTTTTAAAGTGTTTGTTATTGGTTGGTGTTTGTTGGTGTGGATTTGGTGTTGTCTGTCTGTGTTGCTAAGTAAAAAAATATTTCTAATATATAATATTTAAATTTTTAAACCATTATTGAAATTATTTATTAATTTTTAATTTTTTAATTAAAAAGTAATTTTTAAAAAAAATAAATAATATAACTTTATTATTATATTAAATTACATTAAAATTTATATAATTATATTTTCCATACAATTAAAAAGAATTGCTCGGGAATTTTTTTTCACCCGACCCGGTTCGACCAACATACGACCCGAACTAGAGATTTATCATACTTGGTTTGTGATGACATCAAATAACGTCTATTTTATAGCATCATTTATCCCATGTTATTAACCCATTTTGTATAGTTATTGCAAAGAATTGTTACTTAATGGTTTATATTTGAGAATTGCAGTAATTATGGAGTAATTGGTGAAAGATAGCAAAAGGCACGCATTCTGGAGCTTAAATGAAGATATTTTAAAGATTACTATTCTGAAGACCAATACGACATATTCATCAAGGAAGATACGGCATATCCGTGCCTGCACTCACCAAAGACCACAGAGGATAAAGCTCACTACGCCGTATCCAGAGAGACTCAATACGCCGTATTCAAGATATGGAATAAATATAATATTCTGGAAGATATCAAGCGTGGTCCCTACTCCAAGAAATCCCCAATACGCTATATCTAACTCCTTGGATACGCTGTATCGAACCGACTTCCAGACCCTATAAATACAAAACTCAAAAACGAGTTTTAAGTGTGCTAAATCATATTCTCGATACCTAAACCATAAAAGTCAATTTTCAGAAGAGAAAAAGAGCAGAAGAGGTCGAGCAACGTTATCAATTCCATAGGAGACAACGTGTAATTTTGTATACTTTAGTAATCGTTCAGTTTTTGGTATCATTCGTTAACTCGGTTAGTTTACCTTGGCTAAATAATTACTCTTGTATTTATTATGACGTTTGAAGGCTAATACCTTCAGGTATTAGCCATTATTATGAAGATCTGAATGTTTGGTATTTGTTTATCTCGATTTCTTGATTTATCGTTGTATGCTTGTTTATGTTTATCAATTTATACTTGTTTACGTGCTTTTGTATGCGACCTATCATTCAACTGGATCTAGTGATACGGACAAGTACATTTAGAGTCTAGGATAGCTCTCCATATAGCAATTCATACATCTAAAATAATAGTTACATAAATATTGTACTTCTAAGTCTGTGTCTAAGATACGCTTCAGGCTTAACTAGTTAATTGGATATTGCCAATGGTTTATTGATCGTGTTAACTAGCAGGTGACCTAGATAATTCAACAAGTAACGTTCTGATTCCATTGGATAGTTGGACAAGTGGACTACTAGTGTAAATTGCCATTAAGCGGTAAGTGGGTAAAGTCTCTATGAGCTAGGGTTTAACAAGATCACCATTGCTTTAATACCTAAGATAGATTATAATTAGCAAATAAGGATGCTTTATGCGGATGCTTTAATTATGACAAAATTAATGTGTCTAGGTCTTAGGATGATGTAACGCCTAAGTCTTAAGAATGATATGCCACCTCGAGAGAAGAAATCATTGCACTTAATAAACAAACCAACTTTCTAATCGGATTAATAATGGTTAATACAGTTTTCTTATATTTGGCTCGATCGCTCTTTTATCTTTTGTTAATTAGCTTGCATAGGTAAAAGTGTCTTGAATTGATTATAGTCACCAACCAAACCGTGCTAGTCTCTCAGGCTGAAAACCCTCTTTTTCCTGTTAGAATTAGGAACTAGAACTGGCATAGGTATAGAATACAGTAGAATTAACATAGATTAGATAACCAAAATATTAATTAAATTAATAGATTTAACCTCGCTTCAAGTGTTCGACACCCTACTTACCACGAAACTCCATCTGACCGGGTACACTGCCCGTTAAAGTGTTGTTTTTAGGTTAAGTCGGCAAAATATAAATAGTAAAACTTGATACATAAAATAACACCTACACAACGACACATCAAGTTTTTGGCACCGATGCCGGGGAGTGAAGTTGTTTATTAGTGTTTTAGTTTAGTTTAGATTTAATTTAGATTAATTTGCATATTTGTGTGTTTGTTTTGTGTGTTTGATTTCCTGCATTGTATATTTTTGCATATTGTGTGTTTGTGTGTTTTCTGCATTATTCAAAGTACGCTGTAAATTTTTTTCAAACCAATACGGCGTATTCAATTTATTGGATACGGCGTATAATTTTTTTTTCAAACCAATACAGCGTATTCGACTTTATCGTCAATACGGCGTATTCAGTACACTGAATACGGCGTATTAAGCTATTTGACAGTTTTCTTTCCTAGCAATTTTATTACAGGTTAAAATGGACAACCCTAACATTACTATGGATGAATACATCAGGCCTGTGGAAGAAAAAGCTCATAGGCGTGGTAAGATGTATAACTAGGAAACTGCTATGTATGGTAAGATCTAGGATAATGAAGACATTCACAACCTCAGATCTGTTGAAACTGAATTCCCAGCTATAGTCTTTAACGACACGTTGTAATCTAAAGCAGCACTCTCGTATGAGCCTACGGTAAGTTCTCTTAACAACGATGAAATTGACTTTAGAATATCGTTTGACGAATACTACGATGAGTTGCCGGTAATTTACGCATAATATTCATTTTCTTTACAAAATAATTTATGTCGACAATTTAAAAACGGATACGTAATATGTATTAATGATAAATGTCAATATTGCCTTTGCTTCCATCACCCGAGGCCTGACGGTCTAGTTATTTTGTTGATTTGGACTTCTTTAAAAGGAGAATGATGTCCCATGGCCATTGTTTACTAATGTGCTCAAACGTTTATAATTGGATTTCTTAACTGTACCCACTTTAAGTCCTTAACATATCGATAAATTTGATTTGAAAAGTGAAACATCATTCTCCGAATGTGATGGAGAGGTACAAAATGTTTTATACTTTAATAATCTATTTCCTTTTAACGTAATTTATCCCGATGATTCAAAATCGGATATAGGATAATCGATGTGATAAAGTCGATATTGAAACTCTTCGGGGGTTTTATTCTGTCAAACCTCCGGTTACCTGATGATAATAAATTACGGCTGTTGGTGCCTAGCACCTGGGTCAAAATAGGCTTTTGGAAAAACAAGTCTTGATACATCTCAATGAGATTTTCTCAAAACTAAAAATTTTTATCAAGGAATTAGATGTTAATATCATGACTTGGAATTATCTTAACAAAAGGATGTCATTCTATTTTTTCTAATCAAGAATTTGTAGGTGCCATTTGGACATCCTGTTCGACCCCAAATTATTTTATAAGCGATGAGTTAAATTGAGGCAAGTTAAAGTCTATCTTAATGAATTTTTTGTTAGACAAATGTGATTATGCCGGGAGAACAACCCGGAATGTATTTTTAATTTTTATTCAAGTTCTGTCTGTCTAGCTGTTCTTTTCGGGCGTATCACCAAACCCCATGGATACGGGTCCGTCGTCAACCCCCGCCCTGTCGTATCCTTCTACCTACGCGTATCAACTATCTGGACGTTATCCAGTCTTTATTTTCAGCACAGTCTATACGATGTATTCATTAAATGAATACAGAGTATACATGTATCAATACGGCGTATCCCGGGGAATGGATACGGCGTATTGACTTCCTGTACAGTTTTAGGTATTTATTTCGAGTCTAACCAAATGAATACACGGAGATAGAATTGCATTTGTTTCCCGAGAATTTACACAGGACTTCGTGAAAGAAAAATCGACGATGTTGGTGATGTATTTACAAATCTGTAGATCTTGAAGTGTTGGAGTCTTGAAACTTTAAGGCGGCTGTTCAACACAATCTTGCTCATAAACGCAATTTGGAGAATCTACAAAGAAATTATCAGGGGAATTTCTCATTTTAATTCTTTTTAAATTCCCGTATTTAATATTTTATATATACAATGAGGACGTTGTATGATTCAAGTAGGGGGTGGAATTAGAATTTTTACTTGTCCTATGTTTCACAATAAAATGCTTAAATTATGCTCCAATTTAAAAAAAAATCAAACATACTTTTTGTGAAATTACATGTTACATAACCTGCACACAATAACTCTTGTTAGATATTGTGAGGATTTAGCCTGTTAAGTTTCAATTGTTTACCCAAATTTCCACAATATTATGTTGTGTGCCGGTGTGGTTGTTGACTCTTAGGAACTTGGCTTGGTATATCACTAGAGAACAGACAATGATAAGTACTATTTAGATTTAGATGGGAGTTTCTCTGTTTAAATTGGGAATTTTACGATATTACCCCAAATCGCCTTTACATGTTGCTTTTATCTAACATACGTTCTTCCGGTAGTTAACCTCCCATTTAAACCCTTTTCCACTCTCATCGTTAGAGTGAAGATCACTAGAACAACCCGTAGTTTTTAGAGCCAATCCTCTTAAGAATTCTACACCAACTATTTGTTTCGTTACACCCTTACACCTTAACCTACCCTGTTAGATTAAGTTTTAAATTAGATGTTGCTAGCTGCTTATAAGTGTATAAGTTTGTATTGTCATCGGAGTCTTATGTCATTTTCTATCTTTGGTGCGGTTGGATATTTTGCACATTGCAAATTGGGACATATCATGAATTAGTAGTCAAAGCTCATCGTGATTTTATTACCATATCACAAATTTAATAGTGACCGGTCTACTACGAAAGAATGAAGAAACTACCATAGGACATTATCCGGGGAATTATTATGATACTTGTTAAAGTTGGTGAACATACTACTACGAGCTTTTTGAAGAGTATTTAGCAATAAAAAATCTCAAAAAAATGAGAAAATACAAAAAGATGTGTGAAAGAAAAGTTTGAAGATAAATGTTTTCGCAATTACCAAAGAAATTACATGAAGGATCGATTATTCGTTGCTTAGTTCTTAAAAATCAACACGATTGTATATGTATTTGTATACAGTGTAAGATATCGCTCAAAATTGGCCTTGTAGAGTATCGTAAAGTTCATGGGTACGGAATGATTAGGAAGATTCGACGGTTAAGGGAAACGCAACTTTTTTAGGTTGGTTGTGTTTTTTATCCTCATGATCAAGGCGTTGTAAAATAGTTGTGTCTTTGTTGGTAACACGGTCAGAAAAAAGTGTCTAGCAACTTGTATCTTAAGTCTTAATATATTTGTTTCTTGATTTTTATTTAACAACAATTTACTTCCCTCTCACCTGATGATTAGCCGCTGGTTTTACGCGAATGAGGATGTGATCGAGCGTGCATGTCTATTCCGTCGTTACGGCCATGTATGCATGTCTCAGTTGCCTCGTTGGTTTATGACTTTTGGTGAAAGTTAGAAGGTTCCTACTCTATATCATTCTTCATCCTAACCGTTGGTTAAATTCGAATGAGGATGT
>BQNB010030103.1:50000-55180 GCA_026074375.1 Tanacetum coccineum
TAAGCCCAAGCCTTGGTCTATTGCGTGGCGTGGAGGTCACACATCGCGCCTTTGCGAGGCGGCTAAAGTCGAAAATGAATGAAACTTGCAGTTTTATGAGCTCACACGAGTCTTTTTTTTCTTTGAGAGAAGACTATTGTTGGAGTTTTTTATAAGACTTTTGGAAGAAAAAAAATTGTAATTTAGAGTAGCTAATTTTATAAAATTATACACTTAAAAGTTAAAATTTCTCCATAATCTTGTACATTAACACGCCTATATAGATGACATTTTTATGATGCCTAAATAGGCTTGGATCTCTCGCTTGTGTAAATATGATGCCTAAATAGATGACATTTTTATGTTCAAAATTACCACACAAGTATTCATGCATAACAACAGAATTTTATAGCGACATATAGTTGTAGTCATAAAAAAAGGTTTATGAATTATAAACGAAAAATAATAAAAGTTTGAGGATTTGGGGATTAAACATAATGTTTTGAAACCCAGTTCGACCCGGCTGGTTCAACTCGTTGAACCGTTTCCAATCAAAAGACCCGGCCGGTTCAAAAAGTGGGTCAAATTAAATCGATTTTTATATTTTCGAAACCCAATTTGACTCGATGGAAGACCGGGTTGACCCGGTGATCGAACCGGTTAAACCGGTAACCCCATAACCCGATGAGTCGACCGGATCAGAAACCTTGTTTCCAATTGATTAAATATTTGATTATAATTTCTATAAATAAATTATTTATTTTTTCACTTTCAAGATTTTTAAGTTTTTCCATTATAGATTAAAGAAATGACAATTGTTGGGAACTTGGGATTAGGCTGGTGGTATAGGTGATCTTGTTTTCACACTAATCCCATGTGTTTTATTTTGGCTTTTTTTTCTTCATAAACTACTTCATGACCTTTATAACGACGTTTGCAATACGCGTTTCGCTGTGGAGCGTGAAAGACCAACTCTGAAATGGACCGGTAACCACAAAGACTATTTTTGTAAATTGTCGATGAAAATATTTATGAAATATTCCCTAGTGTTCTTCCGTTGCAAAGTTAAACGTAATGACCGAATTACGTAAAATCTGGCTTGATTATTTTTTTTTTAAATATCTACGTTAAAAAAAATTCACAATCCTATACTATAACGACTGTTAATTAACGACCAATTAGTATTTGTCACCTCACCCATAACCAAGACGGCTACTGCCCATTAATTATATATATTATATTAGCAGGGAGACTTATAAACACCAATTTTTTTGTATTCTTCGTTTTTTATCTTTTTAAACATTAATTTTTTTAATTAATAATTAAAAACATTACATAATAAATAAAATAAAAATACTAACATTACAATTAAATTAGTGTTCATTTGCTCAGTGTAAAATTGTGTTTCCACAATATCGGCTTATAACGAGATGATTAACCTGTGTGCATATTTTTAAATCTCTAATAACTTGTAACGTATCTTCTTGAGATCGTACGAAATCATCTTCACGATGTTGCTCCTCTGGATAAAATTCGGAAAAAATTGCCCTTTATTGGTCTTTTATAATCATATTATATAATATGATTCATGTGTACATCATTTTTCTTATTTTGGGTATCAACATCGGCCGTGCATGATTTTTTACTACAACACACTTTTTCTTTAAAACGCCAAAAGCTCGTTTCACATATTTTCTTGCTGCTTCATACGCGTTCTTATACCTTATTCGCTTTGTATCATTCAAGTCCGGTTGTGAAATGGACATAATAAGAACAGACAATTCCGGATGTATCTCGTCAGTAAGATAATATCCCCATTTACAAGTCACGTCGTTAGCCACAAATGAGACCTCTGGTGCTTTCCCGTCTTTCAGATCGTTGAAAAGAGGCGACTGAAGTAAAACGTTCACGTAGTAATGACGTCTGCAAAAAACACTAGATCGCTAGTAACTTTATCTTCATCCGAGGTTTTTTGGGATATAAGTGGAACCTTGCATAGCCGTAACGACGTCTTCAAAAACGTTAGATCGTTAGTAACTTCATCTTCATCCGAGGTTTTTTGGGATAGAAGTGGGACCTTGCATAGCCGTAGCGACGACTGCAAAATCGCTAGATCGCTAGTAACTTCTGTAACACCCCCAAAATGGATCGCAGCGGAATATGGGTCTGGGGATGGTACATCATAGATCAATAACACAAGATATATATAAGAATGACCAAAAATTCGTTTAAAAACCGATACATTGGATTTAGCAAAGTATTTGTTACAAAAGTCTGAAGCTTTACTTGTTCAAAATACAGAATACAAGATTCTAGTTCATAACAATTTATCCCAAATATAAATGCAACCAAATCTTTAGCATGTGACATCCAAAATATAAGCACCAATGTATCAATTGCATCTCGTGCCTTATTGACCTCCTGAAAAACATTGCTTTAAAACGTCAACATATTGTTGAGTGAATTCATAGGTTTGTAATTGTATAATATAGGACCGCAAGATTTACCCATGATAATGAAACAGATGCAAACATCATAAAATATAATTACGTTTTCCTAAGCTCATGACACTGAAGCTCGACATGTATGAAATGCAATATAAATTGCCAACATTGCCCGTGATGAAGTTCTAACCCGCAACATCAATTTCCACATGGTATACGCTTCCGATGTCCAGTGATAGCTAATCACCCGAACGGGAATGTCAATCCCAAATAGATATATTTATAACATTCGCGCTCACAACAGTAACTGACAGTTCATGATTATGGGCTCAGATGGGTTATCGCTACTTAGGCAAACACGTAATCATGTTAAAATGTACACTTGCGTCCAATTGTAAAACAAGCATATGTTTCTCACCCCAAAACTTGTAAATCATTATAAATGTAAAACGTGGGGCCTATTAACCCACCTCGATGAATGAAGTTATCAATAAATCACAGAAAATGGCGCCAGATAAACGCCGAATGCAACCTAATTAATTATAGGCCGTATAAGTACTAAGCACTTTGAATAACAACAACCATGTAGAATTCTATCATAGCTACATCACCATCAAATGCGTTTATGAGAAGCGTATTTGTAAAGTTAAACGTTAAAATATTTCATTAGTAGAAAGAACGACCGTAACTTTATTGTTTTAAGCCCGTTTCTTACGTTTTTTATGTCCACGCTTTCGTATTAAGATGAGTTAACAAAATATTATATTTTCATATTTTTAGTCCCCTGGTGAACAGAGGTTGAATAAAAGTTTCCTTTGATCATAAAATGCATTAAGCATTTCTTTATTCATACCTTTAAGTGATATAATTTTCGAAATGAAAATTTACTACTAATTACTTGTTTATGTTTAATTTTACATTGAACGTTTTTATATTTTGTGATTATCAAAACGTAAAGATGTGAAAAATATTAATAATGTTTTTAGGCATTATTTCTATCAACAAAAAGTATTTATTGTCGTAAACTTGCGTAATTGATAACTCCTTCGTTATTAGTCATAAATTTTTGATTCTTATTGTTTTGAAATTCTAAAATTATGTACTAACTGATAAAATATGTTTACATTTTCATTAAATGTGAATAGTAATTGGTTTTTATAAAATTTCTTTTATAAATGCGTTTAATTAACGTATAACTTAAAATTAGCGTATCTCCTTCGTTATAAATCGGTTTTTCGAGTTCTCTACATGCCCACAATCCTTGTGACATGTAGTATTTTATAAAAACATAAATTAAATATATTATATGTCGAATTTGATCAGACCCTTTTGGTCCTTTTTGTAAAAATGTGTTTAAACCTTGATTTTGTAACTTTTAAGCTTAACCACGTTGTTACAAGTCCATTACAACACTTATTATTACATGTATTACATCCTTAGGGTCTCTAGTCCAAGATTTGTTCATATATTGTCCAAGGATCATGACGTGGGTATAGTTTTATACACGTATAATGATATAAGTATAGAAAATTACCAAACTACCCTTGAGGACAAAGGAAGAAAGGAAAATTCTCACAATTATATATAATAATACGTATATTTACCGGTAAGTGATTACCGGGTCGTATTCCTCGAAGATTTATGAAATTGAGACCACGTTTGTTATTTGGACAATGATTTGAATTGGTTCAAAGATGATTTGTTTTCTAAAATCCTCAAAGTGAGCAAATTAAAGAACAATTAAACCTAACTTTAATAACGAGAAATTAAACTTTAACTAAAAACGCAAAACGGAAACCCTAAATGGTGATTAAAAACCCTAAATTTCCAAAATTAAACCTAAAATGATTTTTTCTCTTTTAATAGACTCTAATTGACTAAAAAGTAAGTTTAAAGAAAACTAGAACAAAAAAGAAATTGAAATGAGCTTAAAAACACGAAAAACGTGAACGGGAACGAATCTCATTCTTTAAAAATTGAAATTTTGCAATTTTAACCCTACGAAAGCAAAACTAATTTTTCTAGAAACTATATGATAAAAGAAAATTTTCTAAAAAAGAATTATATTTTTTTGATTATTTTTCTATTTTTTATGAATTTTTAAAGTTTTTAATAAAAATAAATGTTTAAAAATACTAAACTAATTATAAAAATTCTGACAAAATTATAGAAAATAGCTTGAAAAATAAGGAATCTAGGAAAAATAAGTTAGGAAACACAGCTTATCGAATAAGCTGTGTAATAAGATAAAACAGCTTATTAAACTAAAAATGTTAAAACGTATACAAATAATAAATTTTGTGAAACTATAACGAAAAAGACCACAGGGCACGTTGGTAGTGAGTGTGTATTGTGAGGCGTTTATAAAAGGTGAGGATGTTGAGGTCGGGGGTTCGAGCCTTGCTCACCCTCGATTTCCATCTTCCCTTTTTTTTAGAAAACAAAGTTATAGAAAAACTGAAAATAAACACTTTTAATAAAAGAAACTTTTTATGAAATTCCCTAAATAAGCTGAAAATCAGCTTAAAAGACAGTAAAATGCTAAACTTTCTTTTTTAGCTTTTATACAAAACTTAAAAGCTTGAAAACATGAAATAAGCTAAACCTAAGACTTAATAAGCTACTTTTATGCTAAACTTAACCTAATAGGCTGATTTGAAAAGAAAATAAGCACATATTAATAAGCAATAAGCTAAAAATTCAAATAATGAACTTATAGGAAAACTACTAACCAAACATCCTCTCAAGCAGACTTTG
>BQNB010030104.1:0-48610 GCA_026074375.1 Tanacetum coccineum
CATGTTATGAGCAATCGAAACATTCTCTACAGGAAGAACATAGTTCGTATCATCCACCCGGTCTTTGTTAAATTATGACCTAAATTTAATTTTAGGGGTCTTCCTTTCAGCATTAACTACATTAACATAAGACTTTGGTTGAGGAATACTCGATGTATTCACAGCCGCATCAGGTGTCTTCATTGCCGTAATCCCAGGATCCTCCCACCCATCAAGTGATTGAGAAACCTCAACAAGTGTATCGTCACCTTTAGGTTCATTATTCACAGGATCCTCATGCATTGAGGAGCCTCCTTTTACCGCGTCAAATTAGACTTGATGAACAACCTTCATAGGTTTCCCATCTTTACCCAAGATTTTAACATCAATATTTCAAATCTTAGTTGCCTTTAAGCATATATGGAGTGTTTTAATGATGCGGTTGTCGTTAGACTTCAACAAGAAGTTTTATAACTCCCTAGGTAGTGAACCTAATCGTTGTAGTGTAGTATAGGCAAGACTCGGGGGTTGTTATCGTTCTCTAGGGGAATAGGTTGGGAAGGCTCGATCATAATCTAACAAAGGTCTACAGGGTTGAGCGAAGATTCTTTTTGTATTTTTATGTTTTTATGAAAGCAGGTAAAGATCATGGTTTGAGAGTTCGGTTTGTTTTTATCTAATTAAACTAATAATAATAAATCTAAACCACTTTGATGATAACTTGTATGATAAACGAACGTATTTACTTAATCATGCACTACTTCTCAGATTGCTTCTCCTAATCCTGTTGCTTTGTGATTACATCAAATAACGTCACTTTTATAGCATCATTTATCCCATGTAAATAAACCATTTTGTATAATTATTGCAAAAATTATTATTTAATTGTTTGTGTTTGAGAATTACAGTAATTATGGAGTGCTTGGTGAAGATTAGCAAAAAGGCACGCATTGTGGAGCTTAAACGAATACATTTGAAGAAACTGACTCTGACATCCTATACGTCATATCCATCAAGAAAGATACGGCGTATATGTGCCTGCACTTCACAAGAAACCACAAAGATACAAAGTCCAATACGCCGTATCTAGGAGACTTCTATACGTCGTATTCAATATAAAGTAATAAAATATTCTGGAAGATATCGAACGTGGTCCCTACACCAAGAAACCCCCGATACGCCGTATCCAAGTCACTCGATACGTCGTATCGACCAAATTCCAGACCCTATAAATAAAAAACCTAAAAACGGGTTTTTAGTGTGCTTGATCATATTTTCGATACCTTAACCATAAAAGTTGATTTTCAGAAGACAAGAAGAGCAGAAGAGGTCAAGCAAAGCTATTTATTTCATAGTAAACACCTTGTAATCTCCTATACTCTAGTAATCATTCGATATTTGGTATCATTCGTTTAAACACCTTGAATGTTTGGTTTTTTTATATTGATTGCTTAATTTATCGTTGATTGCTTGTTTATGTTTATCAATTTATATTTGTTTACGTGCTTTTGTATGCGACCTATCATTCAACTGGATCTAGTGATACCAACTAAGTTAGCTAGATGTCGAGATGGCTCTTCATATAGTGATTTATATATCTAGACCAATAGGATCACAAATAATGACCTATCTTCGCCTTTAGATTAGTAAGCTTAGTTGGACTGGCAGGTGACCCTTGGGATCAATGAGTACATTCTTAATTAGTTGGTAAAGACTTGGGCAGTGGACTACTAGAATATAAATTGCATTTAAGCAGTAAGTGGGTAAAGTCTCTATGAGCTAGGGTTTAACAAGATTACCATTGCTTTAATCTACAAGATAGATTATAATCAGCAAATAGGATGCTTTATGTGGATGCATTTAATTGTGACAGAATTCTACGTGTCTAGGTCTTAGGAAGAAGTATCGCCTAAGTCTTAAGAATGATATGCCGCCTCGAGATAAGCACTCATTGCACTAAATAAACAAACCAACATTTTAATTGGATTAATCAAGACTAATACAATTTTCTTATATTTGGCTAGACCGTTCTTCTGTCTTTTATCTATCTGCTTGCGTATGTAATTGTGTCTTAAATTGATCTAAGTTACTACAAAACTCGTGCCAGTCTCTCAGACTGAAAACCCCCTTATCTGTTATAATTAGGATTAACATAGGTTTAACATAGTTTAAATTAACTTAACTAATATATTAATAGAATAAAATATTAGTTTCTCACTCTTAGTGATCGACACCCTACTTACCATGAAACTCTATCTGATCGGGTACACTGCCCGTTAAAGTGTTGTTTTAGGTAAATTCGGCAAAATATAAATTTAAAACTTAAACTATCTAAAATAAACCCTACACAACAACACAATCAGTACTTCTTCCTAAAACCTAGATCTGGCAATTCTATCACAATTAACCACATCCGTAAAAATTATTCATGGTTGATTATAATCTATCTTAGGAGACAATAATGGTGATCTTATTAAATGATTGCACATCGAGACTTTACTAAATTACTGCTTAATGGCTCTTTATATACTAGTAGTCCACTGTTCAGATCTTTACCCAAGGAATCAGAACTTCATTTGTTAATCCTAGGTCACCTGATAGTCTAACTTGTTCACTAAACCAAAGGCAAAGACAGGTCAATATTTGTGATCCTATTACTCTAGATATATAAATTGCAGATATGGAGAGCTATACTAGCATCTAGCTAACGCTCTATTTGTATTCCTAGACCCAGTTAAATGATATGTCGCATACTTAAGCACGTAAATGAGTATAAATTGATAAACATAAAACAACACATAATGAATAAGATGCAATCGAGATAAATATAAACCAAACGTTAAATTATCATAAACATGGCTAATACCTAAAGGTATTATCCAATAGCCATTGTATCTATACAAATGTCATAGATAAACGTTTAAGGTAAACTAAACAATAACAAACGATACCAAAATCTAAACGCGTATTTTTATTCTATAGAAATTACAAGGGTTTCCCTATGGATTGAAGCACGTTGCTGGACCTTCTTGGCTTCTTAGATCTTTTAAAAATCAAACTTGGTGGTTAAAAGCCTACCTAAAACTACGCTTAGGGTTTTATATTTATAGAGTCTAGAAAAGGTAGATACGCCGTATTGACCGATGTGGGACACAACGTATTGGGGTATTTAGTGTAGGCTCTACGATTATAATATTCCAAAATATTCATCAACCGCCTCTCAGTATGACGTATGAAAGCTTATAGATATGGTGTATTGAGTCTTCTCACCATGGATGTCTTTGTGAAGTTAGGGCACGAATACGCCATATCTTCTTGATGGATACGATGTATTGGGTAAAACCAGCTTGTTCTTCTTCGTTGACCAAAGTATTATATACGGCGAATCGTTGATGTGGATACGGCGTATTCTTCAAAGTCAGTCAATGGTCTTTTAGTTCGTCAAAGTCTTGGATACGGCGTATACTTCTAGAATGATACGCCGTATAGGTTGTCAGAATCAGTAGACTTTCTTGAACTCTTTGTTTATGCTCCATAATGCATGCCTTTTCACTAACTTTCACCATATGCTCGATATTTACTGCAAATGATAAATATAATCAATTAAGTATCAATTCTTATATAAAAGAGTATAAAACGAGCAATAAAGACAGGATAAATGATGCTATAAAATAGATGTTATTTATGGCATCAAATATCCCCCCACTTAAGTCCTACTTGTCCTCAAGTAGACTTTAGAAAACTTATGAAAATGTATCCCAAACTAAGTTTAGGATTTTTCCTTTAAAAATTCTTTTGTTTAATTACTGGCACACAACCAAACACCTCACAAATAGAGAAAATGAAAACACTTAAATCACTCAACTAATCTATGCGGTTACATTTAATTAATTCGCTTAATTGATCAGTCGTGACAAGTATTCTAGCATAAGCTTGTTAATGATACACATCTCCACCACTAAAGCTAAGGAATAACAAGTCTAAAAATATAAATTGGGTTAAGGTGTAAGGTTTGTTCATTCTTTTCAATGTCTATCGATACCAATATTCCAGAAAAGGCGACAAAATGACAAATGCACGCCCAAATCCATGACCGGTTCACTTCCCATTTCTTAGTTCTTAACTTGAATAAGCTAAAGAATAGGATCAAGTAATCTTTATCAATAGTAGTAAACCAACAAAGTCTGACAAAATCATATATACACATCTAAATCTATGGAATAGACATACATGATTGCTCGAATCCCCATTTTATTAAAACCAAAGGTTAAGATGAAGAACAATAAAGGGTATGGAATATTCTAATCCTTTACCATCAGTAATACACCAACAAGGGCGACAAAACTGCATATACATAGACAAATCCATGCATGAGACATATGCGATTGCTCAGTCTTACATTCGAGCAAACCAAAGGTTAGGGATTAGGAATGGGAAAATATTTGGTGTTAAATAAAATGATCAAAACAAATAGATTAAGTCCAAACAAAATTAGAAACAATGTTGCCTGCTACTTTCTTGACCATGCCCATGAAAAAGACACAAAATCATAAACTAACTCATGCTTTAGGTAAAAACAATTTAGATTCATTGATGTCTTGATCATCTATACATGACTCTTCCCAGCCTTAGTTGGCGTTTCCGTAACGTCCAATCCCAATCATCCATGATATACATACTATACAACATTAGTAGCTATATCTATCACTTGATACATAAAAATACACTAGTTGGTTTAAATTGCGACCAACTAAAAATAATATACAACAAAAATTTACATCGTTGGTTTATAACACATACCAACGAATAATCGATCATCATAAATAATATAATCGGTTAAGCTTAGACGAACCGATTATCTCACAAACCTCACCTTTTTTTCTCTCTTTTTTATATTATTATGTTTTTTTGATTTTTTATTATTTTATTAACTTATTATTTATTATTTTTTATTTTTTTAATCATAAACTAACAAACTGAATAAAGGTGTATTTTTCACCACTTCACGAACATAATAAATCTGAATAATTAATATATGATCATACTAGTGAAAGTAGTAACTACACGAGCACTAAGATAAACTACTTTAACATTCCCAATTGCACTGTGCAATTTCCCGGCCTAACCATAGATAGAAAATATGCATTGCGATAGGAAGTACAATACTTTACATAAAAACAACTAGCAACCGATTAAGGACTTAATCTAATAGGGTAGGCTAAGGTGTAAGGGTGTAACAAAACAAAAATTTGGTGTAAGAAAAGAAAGGAATGGCTCAGCAGGTTTTTCTAGGGGTATCTTACTTTAAAACTGAGATTAAACAAAGGGTTTATACTGGGGTTAACTAACCAGTGTAGTTAGTTAATATAACAATATGTATAGTCTTTGTGGTGTAATCTTAGAAATTTACCAGTTTAGAAAGGTCACTCCATCTATTAAAAATAGTACTTATTATTGTGGTCTTGAGTAGATATACCAAGCCAAGTTCTAAAGTTTACTACAGTCATCGGTACACTTATATTTTTATGAATTTTGGGGTAAAAATTGGGAAATGGATAAGGCTAAATCCTCACAATTAGAAATTAGGGTTATGTGTGCGGGTCATGTAACTAACAATTTCATAAAAAATATGCTAAATTTTTTTAAAATTTGATATAAATTAAGCATATTATTTGTAAAAATACGGACAAGTAAGTGTTCTAATTCTCCTTCCTCTACTTGAAATATACAACGCCTTCGTTGTATAGATATAACACGAAAAACAAGAAATTAAAGAATTAGAACAGAAAACTCCCCAGAGATTTGCTCGGTATGATCCTCCATGTTGAGTATATGAGCAAGGATGTGTGTTGTAAATGCGTTTGAATACCAGCATGACTACAACACACATAGAATTCCAGAAAATAAGCACACAAAATTCATTCAATCGTCCAGTAAGGTTCCTGTATTAATTATAAGAAAACAAATGCAATTCTATTTCCGGATATTCGTTGGTTAGAAAAATAAAACCAAAAAATTTAAAACTATACAAGAAGTCGATACACTGTATCCATGTTTCAAGATACGCCGTATTGAGACCCCTATTAACAATCCTAAGTACGAGTCAGAGGTCAAATACATTGTATTTATTTAATGAATACGTCGTATCGACTAGTATGACAATAATGTTTTAAAATGCAGGAAAAAGAAAAACTGGATAACATCCAGATAAAATTGGATAGGCCGTATCGACAGTCTGGGAATGCAGATTTAATAATAAAAAGTAAAATACATTCCGGGTTGTCTCCCAGCAAGCACTTTTGTTTTTGGAAAATTCTTTAAGTTAGACTTGCTCCAGCTTTATCCCATCCTTATTAAACAACTTAGGGTCGAACAGGATGCCAAATGACACATACAAATTTTTAATAAGATTTATTGGCATCCCTTCGTTAAAATATTTCCAAATCATGATATTAACACTTAATTTCTTGATAAAAGTTTCAGCAATGAAGAATTTACTAATTGCATCATGACTTGTTTTTAAAAGTTTATTTGACCCTTGTGCATAAGTACCAATATCGATACTTATTACATTATTTGATGGTTCAATATATATACCCCCCAAGATTGTTTGACATAGATTTTATCATCATCATTTTCTGTATCCAATTTTGATTCATTGACAGAAATTATGTTAAAAGGGAATAGATCATTATAAGATATAATATTGTATTTTTCATCATCATATTCGGACAACGATGTTTCATTTTTCAAATTAATTACATTGATATGTTGAGGACTTATCGTAGGTTTAGATGAGAAACCTGATTTAGATGACAATGCATCATTGTAGATTATAGCTGGGAATTTTGTTTCAACACTTCTTAGGTAGTGAACGTCTTCATCATACTATATCTTACCATACTTAGCAGTTTCCCAGTTATACATCTTACTGTTTCTGAGAGCTTTCTAAGTTTCATACTTAACATATTCCTCTATAATCATATCTCGGTCCTCCATCCCCTGTAATAAGTTTGCTACGAATACAGAGAAAAAGGTCAACTGGATCGATACGCTGTATTCAGTAAACTGAATACGCTGTATTGATGTTTAAAGTGAATACGATGTATTGGTTTAGAAAAAAAGTATATGTCGTATACAAAGGGATGAATACGCCGTATTCAATTTTAGACCAGAAAATTATAGCAGACTTTAATAATGCAGAAAAACACATAAATACACATATGCAGAATATCCAATGTAGAAATCAAACACACGAAAACAAACACACAAAAACAAACTAAATGAAAATCAATCTAAAAATAATAAATCTAAACTAAAACACTAATAAACAAGAATTAAACAACTTCACTCCCAGACAACGGCGCCAAAAACCTGATGTGTCGTTGTGCGTAGGTAATATTTATTATCAAGATTTACTATTTATATTTTGTCGACTTTACCTAAAAACAACACTAACGGGCACTGTACCCAATCAGTTGTAGGTTCATTGGTAAGTAGGGTGTCGATCACTAAGAGCGAGAGTGTTAATGCTTAAATCTATCGGTATTTTAGTTATCTAAGTTAGTCCTAAATTAATCTATTCTATGTTAAACCTAAGTTAATCCTAAACTAACACAAAAGGGGTTTTCAGTCTGAGAGACTGGCACGAGTTTTAGTTATTATAACCTAAGTTTGATGACAGTTAACACACACAAGTTGATAGATAAAAGATAAAGAAGCGGTCAAGTCTAATGTAAGGGAAACGTACTAACCATGTTTAATCTAATATAACACAAGTTTTAGTTTATAAGTTGTTGGGATTAAAAGCCTCTTGATGTTGTTTGGAAGTTAAGACTGTTAAGGTATTAGTTACTCCTGCTAAGTATAAATTAGTGATGTTAGTAATCTTAATGAAAAATATGCTAAGTAGTTAGTACTGCTAGTTACTATTGCTAGTGTAAGTTACTACTGCTAGTGTATATTAGTACTGCTAGTTACTACTCCTAGCATAAGTTACTACTGCTAGTATATGTTACTACTGCAAGTTACTACTGCTAGTGTAACTTAGTACTGCTAATGATGATTGAAGAAAACTTTCTAAGTAGTTAATGTTGTTTGTACACAGATAGTGCTGCTGGTCCAAAAGTTACTACTGTTGGTGTGAAAGTTACAACTGCTGGAAGACTTTATGCTGATAAAGAGTTTATTTTGACAGAGAATAGATCAAAGACTTATCAGAGAAAAGATAAAGATTGCTTATGTGATAAGTATGATATATTTTTTGTAAAAGATACGGTATAGGTTTATTTGTTTAGAAGATCATGAATAACTTAGGAAAATATTGAAAGCCGGTGTTAGGACTCCATGGGAGGTATATAAAAGAGGACCTAAGTCATAGAGTTACTCTATCTAGAAATCAATTGTTTTTGATATCGATATAACTTCAAGTTTTTGTAAACCCCTAACACTATTAAAAGTATTCTTATTATTAAGGCTAAAAGTTTGTAAACATTTGTTATTGATCACATTCATTACTAGTTTCATTGAAATTCTTCTTATATCTTGACTCAATCAGCATAGTCTTTGATATTCACAATCAAAGTTTCTATCATAGTTGTTTTGAATTTATTCAATATAACTTAGGCTTATACAAGCTAAGCAAGATCTATTCTATTAGGATCAACAAGTGGTATCAAAGCTTGTGAGAAGCTTTGAATAAGATGGAAACTTACTACACACAAGATCTACTATTTCAAGAAGGCATGTATTCTCAAACTACCCAACCACAAGCTACCCATACAACAACTCTCTTGAGTATCTCTAGAAGATGAGGGATGGAGCAATACCTACAAATGCATTGATTAACACTCTAAGGGAGATCGTAGAAAAAGGTAATGTCACCCATATAACTAAAACTGTTGATGGTAAAGGAGACTGTACGTCCTTCCCTATAAGTATTTAAGAGAAGGCACAAAAAAAGGACAAGTTGAAGGCAAGAAGCACTTTGTTGATGGCCTTACCTAATGAGCATCAATTAAATTTTAACTCATACAAGGATGCTAAGACACTGATACAGGCTATTAAGAACAGATTTGGAGGTAATACTGCTACAAAAAAACACAGAAAAATCTTCTAAAGCAGCAATATGAAAACTTTGTTGCATCCAACACAGAAGTGATTGAGCAGACCTATGAAAGGCTTCAAAAGCTAATTAGTCAACTGGAGATGCATGGTGAAGTTATCCCTCAAGAAGACATCAATCAGAAGTTCTTGAAAAGTTTGTCATAAGAATGGACTATGCATACTATTGTGTGGAGGAACAAACCAGAGATTGAGACATTGAGTTTGGATGACCTCTTCAACAACCTGAAGGCTTATGAATCAGAGATGAAGGGGACATCTAACTCAACCACAAACTCACACCAATGTACCCTTTTTATCCTCAGCAACAACAACATGCAACTAGAGTATTTAATACTGCTCAGGGTTTTAATACTTCTAGCACTTAGGGTTTTGCTGATAGCTCAAAAATTGTTGAAACTTTAGTGATGCTGGTTAATATATTCCTTCTTTTTCTTGCCAACCGAGTTTCACAGCAAGATATGATGATCTACAACAAATCAATCCTTATGATAAGAAGAGATGGATTTTGAGGTAAACATTGTCTATCTGATTATGAGGGCAAGAATATTCCTGAAGAATACTGGAAGGAAGCTGGACATGGCCAACAAAGAAAGAATTGGGTTTGACAAGTCCAATGTAGAGTGTTTCAACTGCCACAAGAGAGGACACTTTGCAAGGGAGTGCAGTGAACCCAAGAATCAAGACAACAAGAACAGAGAACCTATCAGAAGAACTGTGCCAGTTGAGGAAACTACTTCAAATGCCTTAGTGTCCAGTAAGAGGAATTTGGCTATGATTATAGTGACCAAGCAGAAGGTCCAACCAATTTCGCTCTCATGGCTTATTCTTCAACAAGTTCAAGTTCTTCTACAAACTCTGAGGTATCTCTAATGACTCATTGTTATTCATCTTGTCTAGAATGTGTAAAAGATCTAAAAGAACAAAATGAACAATTAGTTAAAGACTTAAAAATAGCTAGGATAAGTGTTGTCTCTTATAAAACTGGTTTAAAATCTATATAAGCTAGACTGTTAGTCTTTAAGAAAAATGAGTTTGTGTATGAGGAAGATATAAAACTCTTAAAATGTGAAATCTATTTAAGATATTTAGATATTACAGTGCTTAAAAGGAAGTTGGAGTTGGTTATAAAAGAAAAGGATAAGGTTCAACTTACAGTACAAAAATTTGAAAATTCATCAAAAAGCCTAAGTGAACTTCTAGACAGATAGATAATGGATAAGTGTAAAACAGGATTAGGGTATAATGTTGTCCCGCCTCCTTACACTAGGAATTTTATGCCATCAAAACCTGATTTAGTTTATCTTATTCTAGATGATTTTGTTGATGTGAATGAGTCTGTTAGTGAATCTGTAGTTGAAAAGCCTACTGTTGAGAATAATAAACCTAAGGTTGCTAGGAAAAAAAATGAAGCCCCAATTATTGAGGATTAGGAATCTAATAGTGATGAAGCAAATGTGCCTAAGGTTAATACAGTTGAGATGTTTAATAAACCTAGTTTTGCTAAGATAAACTTTGTTAAGTCTACTGAGCAAGTAAAATCTCCTAGGAAAACATCAGTTGATAAAAATAGGCAAAACACACCTAGTCCTAGAGGAAACAAGAGAAACTGGAACCAACTGATGTCTCAAAATTAGGGAGTAATTTTGAGATGTTCAACAAAGCTTGTCATGTGTGTGGTAGTTTTGAACATTTGAGGAATGATTGCAATAACTGGTATAATAATGGAAGATTTGCAAAACCATTTTAGACCAATGTTCAAAGGGTAAACAAACAGAATTTCTCTAAATTAACTCACCTCGGTCCAAAAAGGAACATGGTTTCAAGAACAGTCTTAACTAGGTCTGGCCCAATTACAGTTAATACTGCTAGACCAGTTAATACTGTTCAACCAAGAACAGCAGTGAATAATGCAAGACCCATGAAAAATGTTATTAATAATGCATATTCAACTGCTAGAAGGCCTTTTAACAAAAAAACAACAGCTAACAACAGTAATTTTTAATAAGAGGGTTAATACTGTTAATGATAAAAATGTTAATGCTGCTAAGCCAAATGCAGTAGTTAATACTGCTAGGCCAAAAGCAGTTCTTAGTGCTGTTAAGGGAAACAAGGAAAATGTTGTTAAGGCCTCATCATGTTGGGTTTGGAGACCAAAGCACAAAGTTTTAGACCATGTCTCCAGAAACAATGGTGCATCAATGTCCTTTAAAAGATTTGACTATATTAATGCACAAGGTAGATCCAAGTCAGTAATGGCTTGGGTCTCCAAAAGAAACTAATTCTCCTACCATTATGTGCAGGGCAATCCACAACAAGATTTGAATGATAAAGGAGTGATTGACAGTGGATCCTCTAGGCACATGACAGGAAACAGATCATATCTTACAGATTATGAAGAAATTGATAGAGGATTTGTTGCCTTTGGAGGTAATTCCAAAGGAGGGAAATTACTAAAAAAAGGTAAAATAAGAACTGGTAAATTGGACTTTGAAGATGTGTATTTTGTAAAGGAACTAAAGTTTAACCTCTTCAATGTCTCACAAATGTGTGACAAGAAGAATGGTGTTCTTTTTACGGATACTACATGTGTTGTTCTGTCTCCAGACTTTAAGTTAACTGATGAAAGTCATGTTTTGATTAAAGTTCCTAGAAAGGATAACATGTCCAGTGTTGATTTAAAGAATGTTGTTCCTCAAGGAGGTCTCACTTGTCTCTTTGCAAAAGTTAAACCAGATGAATCTAATCTTTGGCATAGAAGGCTTAGACATGTAAATTTCAAAACAATGAATAAACTGGTAAAGGGAAACCTTGTAAGAGGTTTACCTTCAAAACTTTTTGAAATTAATCAAACTTGTGTTGCTTGTCAGAAGGGAAAGCAACACAAGGCTTCTAGTAAGACCAAAACAGTTAGTTCAATCAGCCAACCATTACAAATGTTGCACATGGATTAGTTTTGCCCAACATTTGTAAAGAGTTTAATGAAAAAAGATGTACTACCTAGTTGTCACAGATGATTTTAGTTGGTTTAGTTGGGTTTTATTTTTAGCCACTAAGGATGAAACTAGTGAAATCCTTAAAACATTCATAACAGGCATAGAAAATCTAATAGACCTTAGGGTAAAAGTGATTAGATGTGACAATGAGACTGAATTCAAGAATAGGGTCATGAATAAGTTCTGTGAAATGAAGCGTATTAAGAGAGAATTTAGTGTTGCTAGGGCTCCACAACAAAATGGAGTTGCTAAAAGGAAAAATAGGACACTAATAGAGGCTGCTAGAACTATGCTAGCTGATTCAAAATTGTTAACAACTTTCTAGGCTGAAGCAGTTAATACTGCTTGTTATGTCCAAAATAGGGTGTAAGATTATTCAAGCCCACAACAGACTCTTATGAACTTTTTCTAGGTAGAAAACCTGCCTTAAGCTTCATGAGACCATTTGGGTGTCCTGTTACAATCCTTATACCAATAATCCCTAGGTAAATTTGAAGTGAAAAGGCTGATGAAGGGTTCCTTGTTAGATACTCTACCAAATTGGAAAGCATACAGAAGTATACAAAACCAGTAGAACTACGATAGTAGAAGAGAACCTGCATGTATAATTTAGTGAAAATACATCTAATATTGCAGGAAGTAGACCTAACTGGCTTTTTGATATAGATGCACTAACAAATTCTATGAACTATAAGCTAGTTGTTACAGGGAATTAGTCTAATGGCAATGCATGTACAAAAGCATGTGATAATGCAGGTAAAGCTAGAATGGAGACAGTACCTGGCAAAGATTACATTTTGCTACCAATGTGGCATGCTGATCTACTATTCTTTCTGAATTCAAAGGAATCTCCTAATGCTAGATTCAAACCATCAGGGGAGGAAGTAAAGATGGATACTGAAGATCCAGGGAAAGAATAATTTAGCTCAGGGAAAGATAGTGAGGTTCCAAGTATAGAGGAGCCAAGAAAGGATCAAAGAGTTAATCAAGAGTTTGGATACTAGTAATAAAACAACACAACAATGATTAAAGACTGCTCGTTGATTGAAATAAACACTTAACAATTGAATTTTTTGTTAGTTCAACCTTTAATACTGCTGTCACAGAAGTTAATGCTGTTGATCTAAAAATAAGCATTGAACTACCAAATGATCTAAATATGCCTGAATTAGAAGACATTGTTTATTCAGATGATGATGAAGATGTTAGTGCAGAGGCTGATATGAACAATTTAGATGCATTTATACCTGTCAGTCCTATTCCAACTACAAGAATACACATAGATCATTCAGTTGAACAAATTATTAGAAACTTGAATTCAGCACCTCAAATAAGACAAATGACATAGAATTTAAAAGAACATGGTTTGTTTAGTTCAATTCAGCAAAGAAGAAACCATAAAGACTTTCAAAATTGCTTGTTTGCTTGCTTTTTATCACAAGAAGAACCCAATAAGGTAATCCAAGCTTTGAAGAATCCAAGTTGGATAGAAGTTATGCAGGATGAGCTTTCACAATTCAAATTACAAAAGTTTGGACCTTGGTGGATTTACCAAATGGCAAAAGGGCCATAGGCACTAAATGAGTTTACAAGAAAAAGAAGGATGAAATAGGCATTGTGATAAAGAAAAAAGCAAGATTGGTTGCTCAAGGGTACACAAAAGAAGAAGGGATTGACTATGATGAAGTTTTTGCCCTTGTTGCCAGAATTGAAGTAATTAGGCTATTCTTAGCCTATGCCTCATTTTAAGACTTTGTGGTGTACCAGATGGATGTCAAGGGTGCTTTTCTTTATGGTAAGATTAAAGAGGAAGTCTACGTTTATCAACCACCAGGATTTGAAGATCTAGACTTCCCTGACAGAGTTACAAAGTAGAAAAGGCTCTCTATGGTTTGCATCAAGCTCCTAAAGCTTGGTATGAGACCTTGTCCACTTATTTGTTAGAAAATAGGTTTCAAAGAGGTCAAATAGACAAACCTTTGTTTATCAAGAGGGACCAACGTGATATTTTGATAGTACAGGTATATGTAGATGATATCATTTTGGGGTCTACAAAGAAGAAGTTATGCACAGAATTTGAAAAGATGATGTATAAGAAGTTTCTGATGAGTTCTATGGGTGAACTCACATTCTTTCTAGGACTGCAAGTGAAGCAGAAGGAAGATGGGATTTTTATAAGCCAAGACAAGTATGTGAATGAAATTTTGAAGAAATTTAGCTTTAGTGATGTCAAAACAGCAAGCACGCCCATGGAAACCCATAAGCCTTTACTCAAAAGATGCAGATGGTGAAGATGTAGATAAACACATGTATAGATCAATAATTGTCTCATTGATGTATTTTACTTGTTCAAGACCAAATATAATGTTTGATGTATGTGTATGTGTCAGATTCCAAGTTAACCCTAAAGTGTCACATCTTTATGCTATGAAAAGAATTTTTAGATATCTTAAAGGTCAACCTAAATTGGGCCTTTGGTATCCTAAGGATTTACCTTTTAATTTGGTGGCATATACTGACAGTCACTATGTAGGAGCAAGCTTAGATAGGAAGTCCACAACAGGAGGTTGTCAATTCCTAGGATGTAGATTGATTTCATGGCAGTGTAAGAAGCAGACTGTGGTTGCTAATTCCACAACAGAAGTTGAATATGTAGCTGCTTTAAGTTGTTGTGGCCAAGTGCTTTGGATTCAAAATTAATTGCTAGATTATGGGTATAACTTTATGCATACAAAGATCTATATTGATAATGAGAGTACTATACGCATAGTGAAGAACCCTGTTTTCACTCAAGGAAAAAGCATATTAAGATTAGACATCACTTCATCAGAGATTCCAATGAAAAGAAGCTAATTCAAATGATCAAGATTCATACTGACAAGAATGTTGCAGATTTGCTTACAAAAGCATTTGATGTAAGTAGATTTTAATATTTGATTGCTAGTATTGGAATGCTCAATCTTTAAAGTTTTTGGTAAGGAAAAACAGACAAAGAGAATTAGGGAGATTAAAAACAGAAAGAGAGATGTGTGATAAAAACAAACAGAGTGATTTAGTGAGAAAAAAGAATTGAGAGAAGTTGTGAGTTGAAAAACAGAAAGAGAGATGTGTGATAAAAACAGACAGAGAGAATTGTGAGCTAAAAGAATTAAGAGAAATAAAAAACAGACAGAGAGAATTGTGAGCTAAAAGAAATGAGAGAAATCAAAAATAGACAGAGAGAATTGTGAGCTAAAAGAAATAAGATAAAAAAAAACAGACAGAGAGATTTTATGAGTTAAAATATTAATTTGAAGATGGAAATGTTGAATGGAAAAGAATTGGAGTTAATGCTGGTAATTCAAAGTTAATGCTGCTAGGAATAAAGTTACTGCTGCTAGTGAAAGTTAATGCTGCCAGGCATAACTTACTACTGATGGTTGTAAGTTAATGCTGCTAGGCTTAATTTACTACTGAGTTACTACTGCTGGGTTACTTACTACTGCTAGTTGAAAGTTAATGCTGTTAGGCATAACTTACACCTGCTAGCAAACATTAATGCTGTTGAGGGTAGTTTTATAAATACTTCGATTAAGGGTTTCATTCAATCATTTAATCGATTTAAATCTTTCATATATTCTCTAATCATAAACCCTAACTCAATTTCATCTTTTATCATCAAAACCCAAAATAATGACGACCCTACCGTTTGCTGATACATATAATTTAGTTGCGTTTTTGGATAAACCCACTAAAACTGAAGGGTTTGAACAAATTGTTGATTTTCTCAATGCAAGTTCTATAAGATATGCTTTAACTGTTAATCCTACAATATATACTTCGTGCATCTAACAATTTTGGGCTACTGCAAAGGTGAAAACTGTTAATGGAGAAGTTCAGTTACAAGCCCTAGTGGATGGGAAGAAAGTGATCATCACTGAGACAAGTGTAAGAAGAGATCTTCAATTAGAAGATGCTGAAGGAATTGCATGTCTACCCAATGCTGATATTTTTGAGCAACTTGCTTTAATGGGGTATGAAAAACCTTCTCAGAAACTTACATTTTACAAGGCTTTCTTTTCTCCTCAATGGAAGTTTTTGATTCATACTATTCTGCAATGCCTAAGTGCTAAGTCTACTGCATGGAACGAATTTAGTAGCACTATGGCCTCTGCAATAATCTGCTTAGCCACAAACTAGAAATTCAACTTTTCTAAGTATATCTTTGAAAGTATGGTGAAGAATGTGGATAGTAGTGTCAAATTTCTAATGTATCCAAGGTTTGTGCAAGTCTTTCTGAATCAACAAGCTGGTGATATGTCAAATCATAAAAGGATTTATGTTACACCCTCCCACACCAAGAAGGTTTTTGGGAACATGAAGAGGGAAGGGAAAGGTTTTTCTGGAAGAGTTACACCTTTATTTCCAACCATGATGGTTCAAGCTCAAGAAGAAATGGGTGAAGGTTCAGCTAATCCTACTGATCCCCATCACACACCCATTATTACTCAACCATCAACATCTAAACCCCAGAAGAAACAAAAACCAAGGAAGCCAAAGAGAAAAGACACTAAGATTCCTCAATCCAGTGGTCCTAACAAGAGTGCCGTCAAGGAGGGAATGGGATGATGGGCCTGTCATGAGGAAAATATACCTACACAATCCAATGACCCACCTCTCTCAAGAGTTAACACATTTAGAAGTTGGGAGGACAGACTACAACTTAAGAAATTGATGGATCTTTGTACAAAACTGTCTGATAAAGTTCTTGACTTAGAGACAACGAAGACTACTCAAGCAAAGGAGATTGCTAGCTTAAAGAAGAGAGTCAAGAAGCTAGAAAGGAAAAGGAAGTCAAAAACTCCAGGGATGAAAAGATTATTCAAGATTGGTATATCTACACAAGTTGTTTCCTATGAAGATGAAGGTTTGGGTGATCAGGAGGATGCATCCAAACAGGGGAGGAAAATAAATGAAATTAACCAAGATGCTGAAGTTACATTGGTTGATGAAACTCAAGGGAGGTGTGATGATGCTCAAATGTTTAATACAGATGTTTTTAATGGTGAAGAAGTGTTTGTTGAAGAGCATTATGAAAAAGGTTGTTAAAGAAGTAGTTAGTACTGCTAAAGTTAGTGCTGCTGCAACAATTACTACTGAAGAGATCACTTTGGCTTAAGCATTGGCTAAATTGAGGAGTGTAAAACCTAAGGTTGTGGTACAAGAGCCAGTGCAGAGTACAACCACAACAGCACCTTCAACAATACCCAAAGCTAAAAGCATTACTTTTAGAGATCTTGATAAATCTACAACAAGAACAACACCAATACCTTCAAACATCAAGGATAAAGGCAAAGCTAAGACGATTGAACCTGAGAAGCCTTTGATGATGAAAGAAAAAATAAGACTTGATGAAGTACTTGCTTTCAAGCTACAAGCTGAAGAAGAAGAACAAGCAAGACTTGCAAGAGAGAAGGCTGAGAAAGTTGAAAAAGCCAACATTTCATGGGATAATGTATAAGCAATGATAAAGGCTGATAGGTTATTAGCTGAAAGATTACAAGCAAGAGAGCAAGAAGAATTGACAGATGAACAGAAGGCAAGATTATTTGTAGAACTCTTGGAGAAGAGAAAGAAACACTTTACAGCATTAAGAGCTCAAGAAAAGAGGAACAAGCCACGAACTAAAGCACAAAAGAAAAGTACAAATGTCCAACTTATCTAAAAACCTGGCTAGCTACAAGCAGTCAATTGAAGAACAAGTCATTCGCAAAAATTTAGAAGTTATTTGATAAAGCTATGACAAGGGTAAACATGTTTGTTGATAAGGATACTGAGTTGGTGAAAGAGAGCTCAAAGAAAGGCAAAGCATAGATTCACAAAAAGTAGTTCTAAGAGTAGCAGGTTGATGAAACTAGATACAAGAGAAGAAAAGAAAGCAAAGATAAATGAAGATCACGGAGAAGTTGAGATGAAAAAAGCATAAAAAGGAATACTTGAAAAGGAAGTAGCAATTGATGCTATATCATTAGCTACTAAACCTCCAAGCATTGTTGATTGTAAGATTGTTAAAGAAGGAAAGACCAGTCTATTTCAAATCATAAGAGCTAATTGAACTTCAAAAAGGTACTCATTAATGATTCATATGCTTAAAGATTTTGACAGAGAAGATTTAGAAACTCTATGGAAATTAGTAAAAGCTAAGCATGGATCCACAAGACTAGAAGAAGGGTATGAGAGAGTACTATGGGGTGGTCTAAGGACAATGTTTGAGCTTAATATATAAAATACAGTGTGGAGAAATCTACTAGGAAACAAAGTGTTGATTTGAAAATTATTTAATTCCTGTAGAGTACACTTTGTGAGGTTTCAAGACATGCATCTCTTTATGTTAGTTGAGAATAGATTGTCCCCTTAACACCCAACACCAATTACAGAGATGTTGAAGGAAGAAGCTTCAAACTGATCACCGAATGAAATGTGTTACCTATCATAAGCTTATACAAAAAACTCAAGAAACATTGGAAGTGTTTAGAAGCATCCTCCTGGTGATATAAAAAGCTGTTTAATGAAGAAACTTGAGATTTTTGAAGAAGAATATCAAGTTTAGGGGAGGATTGTTGGGACTAAAAGCCTCTTGATGCTGTTTGGAAGTTGAGACTGTTAAGGTATTAGTTACTGCTGCTATGTATAAATTAGTGTTGTTAGTAATCTTAAAGAAAAATATGTTAAGTAGTTAGTATTGCTAGTTACTACTGCTAATGTAAGTTTACTACAAGCTAGTGTAAATATTAGAACTAGCAATTACTACCTAGCTAGCATAAGTTACTACTACTGCAAGTATAAATTGATACTACTGCAAGGATACTAATGCTATTGTAACTTAGTACTTGCAAATGAAGATTGAAAGAAAACTTTCTAAATATTAATGTTTCTTTGTACAATTATTTAGTGCTGCTATACAAAAGTAACTCATGGTTGGTGTGAAAGTTACAATTGCTTAAAGATTACAACTGCTAGGAAGAGGTTTATAGCCTGATCATAGATGAGATTAAAGACTTATCATAAAAAAGATAGATTGGCTTATGGATAAGTTGAATATTTTTATAAAAGATATGAAAAGTTATTTGTTTAGAAGATCAAGATAACATAAAAAATATTTGTTAAGCTGGTAGGACTCCTTGTGTATAAAAGGAGGTCCTAGGGCATAGAGTTAGATATCTAGAAATCATTTGTTTTGATATCAATATAGCTTCAAGGTTTTTATAACCCTAAACAACAATTAAGAGTGTACTTTATTAATATTAAGGCTAAAAGTTTGTAAACGTATGTTATTAATCATATTCCATTACTTTTCATTGAAATTCTTCTTAGTATCATTGACTAGATTCCGCATAGTCTTTGATATTCACAATCAAAGTTTCAATCATAGTTGTTTTGAATTTATTCAATACAACTTAGCTTTATACAAGCTAAGAAAGATCTATTCTATTGGGATCAACATAAGTGCAATGATAGTCTTATCTCGTTGTTGATATATCATTCCTAGATTTAGGCGGCACTTCTTCTTAAAATCTAGATCTGGCAATTCTATCATAATTAACCACATCCACATAAAGTATTCATGGGTGATTATAATCTATCTTAGGAGATAATAATGGTGATCTTATTGAATCCTTTCTCATCGAGACTTTACTAACTTGCTGCTTAACGGCTCTTTATATACTAGTAGTCTACTGTCCAGATCTTTACCCAAGGAATCAGAATGTCATTTGTTAATCCTAGGTCACCTGCTAGTCTAAGTTATTTACTAAACCATAGGCAAAGACATGTCAATATTTGTTATTGATGACATCAAATAACATCACTTTTATAGCATCATTTATCCAATGTAAATAACCCATTTTGTATAATTATTGCAAAGAATTGTTATTTACTCGTTTGTATTTGAGAATTGAAGTAATTATGGAGTACTTGGTGAAGATTAGCTAAAAGGCACACATTCTGGAGCTTAAACGAAGAAATATGAAGAAACTGATTCTAACATCCAATACGCCGTATCCATTAAGGAAGATATGACGTATCTGTGCCTGCACTTTACAGAAGACCACGAAGGAACAAGTTTATAGTTAATATAATATTCGAAAGAAATCGAACGTTGGAGCCCCAATAAACGCAAGAAACCCCCGAATAACGCCGAATGACCTCTGTTAATAACGCCGTATCGACCAAATTTTTAGACCAAGATAAATAGAAAGACCTAAAATAGGTTTTTAAAGTGGCAAAATCATAATTTGATACGATCAACCACAATATTTGATTTTCTAAAGAGAATAAGAGTAGAAGAGGTTAAGAAACGTAATTAATTCCATATGCAACACCTTGTAATCTCCTATACTCTTGTAATCATTCAGTTTTTGTTACATTCGTTAACTCGTTAGTTTACCTTTGGTTAAATTATTACTCTTGTATTGATTATGATGTTTGAAGGCTAATAACCTTTGGTAATAGCCATTTTATGAATATCTGCATGTTTGAGTTTTTATATCGATTTAGTCATAATTTATCGTTGATTACTTGTTTATGTTTATTAGTTTATATTTAGTTTACATGGCTTTTTATGCGACCTATCATTTCAAACTGGAGTCTAGTGATACGACCAAGTAATCTAGACGCCTAGGAAATGACTCTTCATATAAGAAATTTAAACATCAGACCAATAGCTATCATTAAAAATGACCATCTTGCCTTTAATTGTGAGCTTAGTTGAGACCGCTGGTGACCCTTGGGATCAAACAAGGTACTTTTCTTAACAATTGGTAACGACTTATCAAGTGGACTACTAGTGTATTAATTCCCTTTAAGCAGTAAGTTGGTAAAGTCTCTATGACTAGGTTTTAACAAGATCACCATTTCATTAATCCCTAAATAAATTAAAATTAGCAAAAAGAATGCATTATGTCAACGTTTAATTGTGATAGAATTCTTCGTATCTAGGTCTTAGGAAGAAGTAACGCCTAAGTCTTGAAGAGATATGCCGCTTATCATCATCACATAAAATTAACTATTCAAGAAAGTAAACATATGCACTAAATAAACAACCAACATTCTAATTGGACCTACTCATGTCTAAAACAATTTTCTATATTTGGCTAGACCGCTCTGTTTATCTTGTTTTTCTTTACTTTTTTACCGTGCTATTGTGTCTTAAATTGATTTTAGTCACCACCAAACCCGTGTCCGTTAGAATTAAGATTAACGTAGGTTTAGCATAGCTTTAACATAGAATAGAATTAATTTAGTCTAGATAACTAAAATATTAATAAATTAAAAGATTATTTCTCGCTATTAGTGATCGACACCCTACTTACCACAAAACTCCTTCTGATCAGGTACACTACCCGTTAAAGTATTGTTTTAGGTAAATTTAGCAAAATATAAATTTAAAATTTGAACTATCATAAATAATAACCCTCACTACAACACATCAAGTTTTTGGCGTCGTTGTCGGGGAGTGAAAATTCTAATCTTGATTTTTATTTGATATTTTAGTTTTTAGCATTAGATTAGATCTAACCCTTAGGAGTAGTTTAGCTTAGATTAATTTGCATATTTGTGTGTTTAATTTTCTGCATTATATATTTTTGCATATTGTGTGTTTGTATGTTTTTTTGCATTATTACATTCTTCTGTAATATTCTAAGTCAAATACTGAATACGACGTATAAATTTTTCTAAACCGATTCAGCGTATTCGCTCTAAACATCCATACGGCGTATCCAATTAACTGAATACGGCGTATTTATCTATTTGACCGTTTTCTTTCCTAGCAAATTTATTACAGGTTAAAACGGACGACTGATGAGGTGTCATTTTATACACTATTTTGGTGTCATTTAACCTTATAAATCATGCAAATATGGCCAGATTATGTGCTTAAACGTTTGTTTTTAGGTTTTTAGCACTTGGATGACATTTGGAGGAAATACACGTGACTTGGGCTCATTTGGAGAAGAAACGGACAAGACTACGACTCTACACCAAATCCTTGAAGAAGTTGTACATATAGAGTGTGGAGATGGAATCCCCAATGGGGATCTAATTGAAGTGCTCCATTGGGGCGAGATGCTCCCCCAAACCCGCTCTAATCCCTGTTGGGGATCTTATTGGGGCGTCCTTACGAGTGCAACGCACCACCAAATACACGTTATCCATTTATTATTATTTTTATGTCATATTTTTACAAATGTGATTACATAATCAAGAATCCACTAATAATATATTATTAGGATCCTTCATAAACAAATTTGACATAAATAATGTTAACCACGTTAAAAAAATTAAAACTTCTTTTAAAAACAATACACAAATGAAGTTTTTTCGAATATTATATAGCCTCATAAATATAGCCTCATAACTTCGTTTTTATCAAGCCCCCAACCCTAAGTCCGATTTTAGGGTTTGGGTAGGTGTTTTTCCAGCAACTTAGAAGACCTAATTCAATTCATAAACATCTTGTAATGGTTTGATTATCATATCTATCTTAATTCATGTCTTCAATTCCTTTTGTTGATTATGATTTCTCTTGCTTAAGTATGCTTGGCTAATTCATCTAGTATTTATTTGGGAATGCATGAACCTTGTCATTAATTGATTAAATCTTGTTGTTTGTGATAGATTCAATGAGTCTAGTTGATTATAGTTTATAATTCTTGTTTCCTATTGCTTCTTGTTGATGGATGTGTGCGTTAGGCTCTAGAAAACCAGCTTTTGTCTGTATCGCTGTTGATATGTCTAGGGAAACGTGATTGTGTAGAAAGGATACCATCGGGTAACAGTCTTCATACTACCTTGCCCCCTAATATGGTTGATCCACTCTTAATTTATTTCACATGCATTTAATATACTCTTAGGGGCCTTGTAATAGTCTTCATACTACCTTACTTGCGCGTTGCCCTAACAGAATATTAATTAGATGGCGGGTTCGTGTAATCCGTTCATGAATTTGGAAATACTTATACTTTACATCTCAAGTGTGACAAAGCAATAGGTATAATTGAATAGCTAGCAAGGAGTAGTGCATCCTAGGTGAATACGCTTCATTGTCTAATTGTTATTTAGTTTATTAGTAATTAATTAGCTTAAAACCAAATCCTCTCTAAAACCAGAATTTACTTGCTTTCATTAAATATAAAAACACAAAAAGAAACTTCCTTTAACCCTTAGACCTTAGTGAACATTCGATCCGGCCTTCACAGTGCTATTCCCCTAGAGAACGATAACAACCCCCGAGCCTTGCCTATACTACACTACAACGGTTAGGTACACTGCCTAGGGAGTTGTAAAACTTCGTGTAGAAGTCCCTTACGACAACCGCATCAAGTTTTTGGCGCCGCTTACGGGGAATAGCGTAAGTTTTGGATTCTATCTAGCTTAGGTCTACTCATAAGATTCCTATCAAGTGAGATTTAATTTCTTGTCAAGTAGTTTTCTTTTAGTCTATCTCTTCTTTGTGTAGTTGTTCGTAAATATGTCATTCGTCACCATGGCGGATGAAATCACACTTGAGTCGTTAACTGAAGAACAAAATGAGTGCTTCATAGAATATTACCATGAAAATTATCCGAAAGATTTTAAAAACGACTTAGAGAATCTTGAGGAAATATATAAAATGATGAATGGTGGAGTAGGAATATGCCTTAGCTACAAAAATGCCTCACCTAGTGAAATTAAAGAACCATATGAGCCTTCACCTAGGATGTATTCATATGAACAACCTTCGTGTTTAGGATCAATTTTTGTTGGTGGGACCCTTAGGAAAAGTGACCAATTGCATCAAACTTTTAAGAAGAGCTCTATAGTAATGACGCGTAAGTTAGATGACATGATAGAATTGCCTAAGTACAACTAGAGAACACTATAAAGGAGGATTTAGGAATAATGTGAGATAGTTATGGTTAAGATGCCTAAGTGCATGGCATGGTTAGATGATGAGCCCATAGGTGATCTAGATATGATGGAGGATAAGTTGGTAATCTGAGCCACCTCAACTGCAACCCATGACGTCCTCTCACTAATTGAGTTATACAAACGCCCCGTCGACTCACTCGGAAGAGAGTAGAAGAAGACTATAGGTATCATCAATGATTCCTGGTAGAAACATTGGGACCACATGAAAACTAGAGGAATCCAGGCTTAAATATTATACTCCTGACCTCTTTCTTTCGTTCTAAGGGATTTTCCTAGTGTTGATGAACCGAAAGCCTCAACTTTTACTCAATTTTTTTTAACCCCTTAGATGTAACTTAGGAGAGACAAAAGAGAAACTGACCACCCATCAACCAATATAGTCCGGGTAGTTTTAAGGGATTAAGGTATTAAAACCTTAACCATTCGCAGCACACCGCCTTCACCGACGTGGAATTACTCTATCGAAATGGTGTGTATCGGGCTACTTCACCCGCACTTGACCTTAAGTGTTAGGGGAGACCTACCTTTTACGCAGTCAAATGAAGCGTTGAGGTCAGGACTTGTGACATCGAAACAAAAAACAACGCTTTTTGGGAGGAAACCTAATATTTTAAATTAATGCATTTAGGAATGTCGTGTGTCTTGTGTGGTTATTTTGAGTCATATGATTTTGTTAACTGTTTTTCATGGTTTATGCAGTAATTCATACAGGAAATAACTCATAAGATTGCGTACAACAAATTTTTCATCAAAAACAAAGACTGAATTTTCTCAGAGTGTGGAGACGGTGTCACGATTTGCACGCGACGCTGTCAGCTCGTCTGTTGTGACGACGTCAGGATTTTCCTGACGGTGTCATGCGCAGAGGCAGTTACCTGAAAAATTCGAAATTTTTTAGTATTTTTGAAAATATAACTTGTGTAATATTTGAAATTTGTAATTCTTTTATAAACCTGCAAAAAACCACGATTATGTTAACACATTCATCCTATCTTTATTGCTTTCGTAGAGTCTAAACGTAGTTAATAAGGTTGTATTTATCATTCACCCGTGGATTTTATGCTTGGTGTAATTGTCTTTGTCTTTGATTTACAGGTTATATTTGACGAGAAGAAGCTTGGAAGTTCTTAGGAAGTTTCATGGTATGATTCTTGGAGGATGATTTAACCAGTTATCGCATGTTTCTTCTCCATTATTGAGCAAACCAGGGGAGTACTAGTTTCTTTTACTTGTTTCCTTTTCCCTTAATTTGTTTTTACGGGTACTTTTGTAGAACATTGGGGACAATGTTCAACTTAAGTGTAGGGGAAAATAAGCCTTAGAAACTATTCTTTCATTTGCCATTTGCTTTGTTCTTAAAATGATGGGTAATATATCGAAACATAGCATAAGAGGTAATTTTAACCAAAATTTAAAAAAATGTATGACACATACCGACGAAAACCGAGTATTAATAGCATCTCATGGATAGGAATTTATATGACTAGCATAAAAACCCTCAGAATTCCACCCCAAAAATGTGAGGTTCGCCTTTAGATCTATAGGAATTCGGGTATCTATTATTGATACCCAAGATAGTTTATACCTTTAGCTTTCTCTATTTAAGGAGTGAGTAGTCATATGTGTTTATTTTGTCGTTACGGATGTGTACATGTGGTCTTTGTTGCCTTTTCTTGAGCATTGAGATCGGTATTAAATTATATGAGTGTACCGGTAGCATATTAAATTCTAGAACTTGTTTTTGTGATGCATTCCGAGACCGCATAGTAAGTATTAGGATTTTCTTGATAAGAGGCATTAGGATTAACCCAAGTTTTAAACCTGTAATTGTTATGATGGTCACACCGATCATATAACTATCCCACACCCTTGCCATGCACTCATTTTTAGTGCAGGATACCCTAGTACAACCCTCTGAGCCTATCCTTTTTCACGGTTCTTGTAATTTTCTAGTTAAGCCAGACTATTAATGAAGAGCATTGTCACCTTTAAACCAATTGTTACACCCAAATCGCCTTAGCCTACCTTGTATGTACTCGCTTTTAGTACATTATTGTTTTAACCCAAGTTAATTATTGAGTGCACGGTTGCTAAGTCCTTATCCTTGTAAATATTGTTTTGGGACGATTAGGATTCATGGTAGTATTTATTTTGCGGAAGAATGGGGAAGAAAAGTTAAGTCAGTACCCCCATAAATTTGTTAGATGATCTCCATGTTATTTTGATCCACCTCAAATCGGGTCATTAGTTAGATTGTAAATATCGAGTATGTAAAAGCTCAAGTGTAGGGGTACGTGTTATAAACCTCAAGTTATGATGTATTATGTTATTCAAAAAAAAAGAAAAAAAAGAAAGAAAAAGAAGAGATTTTGTAGAGTTGTGAAGAGTTTGTATATCTTCGTCTGAGTCTTGGCTTAGCAACCAAACCAGCGTGTATTCATACTAATTAGCTAACCCTTCCACTCTAAATTTACCTAAAGCCACCCAAATGTATCCCATCCGTTTTTGTTTCCATTATATGTTATCTTACACCTACACCCCACAACCCTTTGAAAAGACCTCTTAGATAGTAATGAATAATGCTTGCGCCTAGCGGTGGTTTGATCCTTTACCAAGCCTATGGTAATTTATATGCTATGACAGGTAATGAGTGTTGATTTTCCATTTCCCTTATATGTTATTAATCATTATACAACGAATGAAAAGAGAGAATCTTAACACTTATGTGAGGTGTTAGTATATACTTTTCATGCTTTTAATTACGAGGTTTAGAAGGTTGTGTTGTAATATACTTTTAATGAGTAGGTTAAATGACCTTAATACTGCTATTGTCTAGGTAGAAAATCTCATTTGCTTAAGGAGAAGCAAATTTCAAGTGTAGGGGTATTTGATGAGGTGTCATTTTATACACTTTTTCGGGGTCATTTAACCCCCTAAATCGTTCATTTATGCCCCAAAATAGGTACTTAATCAATCAATTTTCAGGTAAGTTTCTATTAGAGGCATTTAGAGGAAACTTTCACGTGACTTGGGCTCATTTGGAGAAGAAACGGACAAGACTACGGACCTACACCAAAATCTCTTGAAGATTATGCTTACAGAGCGTGGAGACGGCGTCGTAAGCATAAAGCACGCCGTCATGATTTACGAGGTAACGGCGTCAGTACATTGGTGACGTCGTCAGAACATGGACGACCTAAAGGAAATCTAGAAGATTCGGTGTCACGAGATTAAGAATACCATTTAATGCGCGCGTAAAATACCATATATTGTTTTGATCATAACTCCTTCATACTAACTCGAATTTCGACGATTCAACTGCTCACGCGAAGAGAACGATAAAATCAACAACCTCACGTAAAATGTCGCTGTAACGGCATCACAATTTTCTCGATGGTGTCAGGAAGTGGTTTATGGTTTGGTCTATAAATACATAACCTCATAACTTCGGTTTTTATCACATAGCCCGAACCCTAAGGTCCGATTCTAGGGTTTAGGTAGGTGTTTTTCTAGCAACTTAGAAGACCTAATCCAATCCATAAACCTCTTGTAATGGTTTAATTATCATATTTATCTTAATTCATGTCTTCAATTCCTTTTGTTGATTGTGACTTCTCTTGCTTGAGTATGCTTGGCTAATTCATCTAGTAATTATTTAGGAATGCATGAACCTTGTCATTAATTGATTAGATTCTTAATTGTTTATGCAGATAAATGAGTCTAATTGATTATATGTTTATATCTTGTTTCCTATACTTTTCCCTTTGTTGATGAATGTGTTGCGTTTAGGCTCTAGAAAATCAGATTTTGTCTTATATCCTTGTCGATATGTTCTAGAGATACGGTCTGGTAGAAAGGGACTACTAATGACATATAATAATGTCTATTTTTGCATCATTTATCCCTGTTAATAGCCCGGTTTTGTATAGTGTATTGCAAAGAATTGTTACTTAATCATTTATATTTGAGAATTCCTGTAATTATGGAGTGATTGATGAAAGATAGCAAAAGGCGCGCATTCTGGAGCTTAAAAGTACTATTCTAAAGACCAATACGCCGTATCCATCAAGGAAGATATAGCGTATCCGTGCCTGCACTCACCAAAGACCACAGAGGATGAAGCTCAATACACCGTATCCAGAGATACTCAAATACCCATATGCAATATATGGAAACGAAATATAATATTCTGGAAGATATCAAACGTGGTCCTTACTCCAAGAAATCTCCAATACGTCGTATCCAACTCATGGATACGCCGTATCGAACCGACTTCCGGACCCTATAAATACATAACTCAAAAATGAGTTTTAAGTATGCTAAATCATATTCTCGATACCTAAACCACAAAAGTCAATTTTCAGTGGAGAAAAAGAGCAGAAGAGGTCAAGCAACGTATTCAATTCCATAGGAGACAACGTTTAATTTCGTATACTTTAGTAATCATTTAATTTTTGGTATCATCTGTTAACTCGGTTAGTTTACCTTAGCTAGAGAATTACTCTTGTATTTATTATGACGTTTGAAGGCTAATACCTTCGGGTATTAGCCATTATTATGAAGATCTGAATATTTGGTATTTGTTTATCTCGATTTCTTGATTTATCGTTGTATGCTTGTTTATGTTTATCAATTTATACTTGTTTACGCGCTTTTGTATGCGACCTATCATTCAACTGGATCTAGTGACACGGACCAAGTAGATCTAGAGTCTGGGATAGCTCTCCATATAGTAATTTATACATCTAGAATAATAGTTACACAAATATTGTCCTTCTAAGTCTGTGTCTAGGATACGCTTTGGGCTTAACTAGTTAATTGGATATTGCCAATGGTTTATTGATCGTGTTGACTAGCAGGTGACCTAGATAATTATCTAGTAACGTTACTGAATCCATTTGGATAGTTGGACAATGTGGACTACTAGTGTTAAATTGCCATTAGCGATTAAGTGGGTAGATTCTATATGAGCTGGGGTTTTAACAAGATCAAACATTGCCTTAATCCCTAAGATAGATTAGGATCATCAAATAAGAATGCTTTATGCGAAATGCTTTTAATTATGATCAGTATTATTGTGTCTCAGGTCTTAGGATGATGTAAGCCTAAGTCCTTAAGAATGATATGCCACATCGAGAGAGAAATCGTTGCACTTAATAAACAAACTCAAACCTTTTAATCGGATTAATAAGGTTAAAACAATTTTCTTATATAAGGTTCGATCGTCTTTTATCTTTGATTAATTTGCTCGCGTGGGTTTAAAGTGCCTTGAAATTGAGTGTAGTTACCAATCCAATCAGTTACAATTGTCAGTTCTCTCAGGTTGTAAAAACACCTTTTTTTTGGTAAGAATTAGGATTGTGACCGACATTAGGTTTAACATAGGTTTAGAATAGTGTAAATTAAACATAGATTAGATAACTTTAAAATATTGATTAAATTGATAGAGTTAACCTCGCTTTAAGTGTTTGTTACCCTACTTACCACGAAATAAAAAAAAAACTATACCGATCGAGGTAACACTGCCCGTTAAAGTGTTGTTTTTGGTTTAGTCGGCAAAATATAAATTTAAAACTTGAATCAATAAATTATACACCACTCACTACGACACATCAAGTTTTTGGCGCCGTTGTCGAGGAGTGAAAATTAATCTTGATTTTTATTTGATATTTTGGTTTTTAACATTTTATTAGATCTTACCCTTATGAGTAGTGTAATTTAGATTATTGTATATTATGTTATATTTGTATATTTGTTGTGTTGTGTTTAATTGTTTACCTAATTTTAGTGTTTTTTCTTTAATACCACTGTTTCTGCTCGATAGGATGCAATACGGCGTATTCACTTCCATCAGATACGACGTATCCAGTCTCATGTCTATAAATACAGTGTATTCATTCAAAGACGATTCAAGTACGGCCGTATCACCTTCCATTGGATACGGGGCGTATCGATCATCTGGAACAGAAACTGAAAAATAATTGACATTTTGTTGCAAAAAAAAATTCTACCTTTCCTTCGGATACACAATCCTACTGATTGTTTATCCCTTCTTTTTTCAGGGTAGTGCATGACAATGGAGTGTTTTATGAACGAAACTATTTACACCTTACAATGAACCTGACGAGAATTTTGGTTCATCATGGAGGGACTCTTCAAGACTCTAAGTCTTGACGAAATGAGGTCACCAGATTTCAATTACTTTCTAACCAGAATACTCAGAGGAAGATGAAGAGAAAGACATGCGAAAACATGGAGCAATACATGAGCAAGACCCGAATTGACTATAGATTGGGAGTATCTAGGCCTAAAATTGATAACAAATATCAATTTGAACTGAAATGTCAATTTCTTAAGGAGCTTCAAGAAAACACGTTTAGTGGTTCGGATAATGAAGATGCAAAATAACACATTGAGAAAGTTCTCAAAATAGTTGACGTATTCCATGTTCCTAACATTATTGTGGATCAACTAATGCTCTAAGTCTTCCCTATATCTTTAATGGAGGTAAGTCATTGGCTAAGAAACAAACAACCTGTTCGATCAAAACGTAGGGAAGATCTTAAAACTAAGTTTTTGAAAAAATATTGCCACCCTCGTCGAACTGCAAAAGAAAATGGAGGATAATCAAACAACTTTCAGCTAAAAAAGTGCAGGATGAAACCTTTTTCACAGCATGAGATGAGCTTTTAAAAAACTCTTGATGAAGTGTCCTCAAAATTATTTGACTAAGATGCAGGAGGTAATTTTGTTCTACAATGGGTTGGATATTCTGACACGACAAATTCTTGACTCAAGAGGTGCCATTCCAACTAAGACTGCTGAAGATGCTAAAAAGGCCATCCAAGAAATGGCAGAATACTCTCAAAATGGCATAATGGAACATCAAGAGGAAGAAGTACTGAGACTTCTGATGGACTAGTTGCTATACAAGCACAACTGTACAATCTAGGGAGATCAAGAAGGTGTGTGATAAAGTTTATGCTGCTTAGTGGAGGTGAACTAATGACAAAGGACACCATTACACAAAGATCTGCCCACAAACAAAGAGGTTTAAAACCTAAAGATGCTTTACTATACGTAAAATTGGTAGACCTTTATAGACCTTGTATACACCCCAAATTGGCAGGTCGCAGCGAATAAAGGGTCCGGGGGTGTTTACTTCTCAGATCAATAACACAGATAATATAAAGAACGGACCAAAAAGTCATTTAAACTGATACATGGAGTTTATATAAAAGTATGTGTTACAAAAGCCCGAAGCTTTACTTGGTTTTACTTGTTTGTTTTACAATAGATTTCCAGGCCCTTAACAGATATTACAAAAATGTTAATGAGACTAAATCTTTAATGCTGTGACTTCAAAATATGAATACCACCAATGTATCCTCCTTCGCACCTCGTGCTTATTGACCTCCTTGAAAAAAACATTGCAATTTAAAAACGTCAACATATATGTTGGTGAATTTATAGTTTATGTATAGGTATATGTTTTATTTTCAGGACCGCAAGACTTTCAACGTGATATGCAAACAGATGCAGACATCTCAAAAGTAGAATTACGTTTCCTAAGAGCTTGTCATCCGTAGCTCATCGACATTTTATGGAATACAATATTAAATATTGCCTACATTACCCGTGATAATGTTCAACCCGTAACATCCAATAACCATACATGATATACATTCATTTCCAGTGATAGCTAGTCACCGAATTGAATGGGGAGGTCAATCCCAAAGAGGATCTATATATAATCATTCGCCACACCTCATTCCAGTAATTTGACAGTTCATTGATTCAGGGAAGTGTGTTATCGTACTTAAGCAAAAACGTAATCATGATAAAATGTACACTTGCGTCCAATTTGTAAAACATGCATATGTTTCTCACCCCAAAAACTTGTAAATTAATAATTGTAAAACATGGGGCTATGAACATCACATTGAGGTGGGCAAATTTGATAATAATAAATTCCAATAAAAACGCGTCACGCTAACGCCCGAATGCAACCTAGTTAATATAGGTCGAATCAGTATTCAAGTACGTTGTCTAACAACAACCATATATAATCCTATATAGTTATCATCGTAGTATCGTTCGGGCTATCATAATTAAGAGGTCATGAATTAGGATACTTTAAATCGTATATCCAACAACTCGTCATTAAGCCATCCGTAAGGGTGATCATTATGAAATTCCCTAGTAATATAGCACTTTGATAACTAATAACATATATATATATATAGCTATATCACCATCTAATCGTTTAAGTGAAATCGCATTTATAAAGTAAAAACGTTTATAATTACGCCTTTAGTAAAAATGACATAACTTTGTCGTTTTAAGCCCGTTTCTCGCGTTTCTTACGCCCACGCTTTCGTATTAAGACGAGTGATCATAAAATCACATTTTTAGGTTTTTGAGATTCTGTGATGAATAGTGTTTTTACTGTTCATAACAGCTATATAATCGTTTTTATACTTTTAATCAACGTAAAACCCGTTTTTGTCGTATCTTATTCGTTATAGCTCCGTTTTTAGCGATTCTTTCGAACACGTTCTCGTAATTGAAAGTTTTATCATATTATTGATGTTTACAAAGTATAAGTTTCTGCCATGAATAGTAACTTTTTATAAAATTTGTTTTATAAAGTATTTAGCGTCGTAAACTCGTAACTAGTGTATCTTCTTCGTTATTAATCCGTTTTTCGAGTTTCTTATCATTTTGGAATCCTCATGAGATGTACTATCTTTATAAAACATAAAAGGGCTGTCAACCAAATTCGAACCAAAACAGAAAGTTTGAAGTTTTTGATTAAGACATGTTTTAAGCTTGATTTTTGTACCATTAAGCTTCAACACCTTATTACAACTACTTTACAACATTTATATCTTATGTCTTACATATATAAAGTCCATTCGGTCATGATTTGCTCAAGAGTGTCCACGATAATAAGATTGACTACACCATTTTCACTTGTAACTCATAAGTTAACATAAAAACCCTAATTTGTTCATATACATGTTCATACTTAACCAAGTGTGTGCAAGAGTTATACTTTCATTATATCATCATATTAGCATCCATATGACATGTAAATAAGTTCATAAAACATTGATAATAAGTAAAAATTCATTTTACATATTCAAAAGTATCTTAGATGGTGATTTAACTAGATAGAACATATCAACACATAAAATCTTGAAAATGAAAAGATAAAGGTTTGAAGAGGACCGTATGATGAACAATGATTTCTTTCTTGCAAATGCTTAACCAAGTCTTGGATCCTTCTTAGAATACCTTAAATATGATGTGTGTATGCTTGTATAATGATAGAAAATCAAACTATGGATTTGGTTTCGTTGGTGTTTTGAGCCAAGTCTGGATCTTATTAGAATACCTTAAATATGATGTGTGTATGTTGTATAATGAGTTAATCAAGCTATGGTATTGGGAGTTTATATGGTTTTATTTTTTGGAGACGTGGGTGTTGTTAGAGAGAATGAGAGGTTTTGATTTTGTTTACACCTTGGAGATGAGAGAAGTGTGTGTTACTTGCTAGCTAAAGCCTTATATACTTAACCAAGGACTCAAGGAAGGTCTCAAGGAAGGTTCATAGGGCAATTGGTCCAGTGTATGTAAAGGTGTAAGACATGGTTCCCTTGATATTTGTAATATCTAGATATTTAGGGCAAGTGTCTTGCAAACAAGATAATACTTGGTCTTATCTCCTCAATTCCGGCCACATACTCATATATGTGATATTATATTGATTATTTTGTGTATTGGGTATAATCGTGGGTATTTGTTTAAGCGTAGTTAGGTTTTGGTGCTTCAGGGAATGCCGAAATGCATTTTATCGTGAAACATTAGCATTTTACGTAACCAATGAAAATAAGATGAACAAAGTTGATAATTATCCTCATAATAATCATTTAACACTTGATTGATGTACAAAAGTTTAATCGTTTTAATTGCCCGTTTACATTGATGATCATTTTTAGTTTACGCGATTTAGCTTAACGATTACGATTTAAGAGCAAACGCGTAAAACCCTAAAAATAAATTGTGAATTACATAATGTCGTACAATGACCTAAAAAAAGTGGTGTTATAGTCTTCCCACGTTAAATGAGCCTTGTCCTCAAGGCTTATGACACGACACTTGACGACGGTGCGATCTTGGTGAAAAGGTGTGGATATTTCTTCCTGAATTGATCTTCCCTTTCCCATGTAAACTCAGGACCTCGCCTAGAGTTCCATCGAACCTTGACAATTGGGACACGGCTTCGCCTCAATTGTTTGACTTCACGATCCATGATTTCTATAGGCTCTTCAACAAAATGGAGCTTTATCCACTTGAGTCCTTCCCCAGAGAACGACTAATGGATAGTCAGAAGTACATTTCTTATAAGTTTGGATACATGAAACGTATTGTGGACCTGCTCAGTCTTGCAGAAGCTCAAGCTTGTTAGCAACGGGCTCTACCTTTTCAACAACTTGAAAGGTTCGAACTATCTGGGGTTTAACTTCCCCCGTTTGCCAAAACGTACGACCCCTTTCCAAGGCGAAACCTTAAGCATAACTTTATCTCCAACTTGAAACTCCATCGGTTTACGCTTTAAGTCGGCGTAGCTCTTTTGTCGATCGCGAGCGGTTTGAATCCTTTGTTTAATCTGGATGATCCTCTCTGTTGTTTCTTGCACTAATTCTGGACAGTGGAGTTGAACTTGTCCAAACCTCGGCCCTAACACATGGGAGAACGACACTTTCGAACATAAAGTGCTTTCAAAGGTGCAGCCTTAATGCTAGCATGATAACTGTTATTGTATGAAAACTCAACTAATGGGCAAATGTTTAACTATCCATTTCCAAAGTAGATTAACGCAAACATGTAGATTATCCTCGAGAGGGTTTGGATGGTTCTCTCGCTTTTGGTCCGTCGGTTTGCGATGATATGCAGTACTCATATCCAAACTTGTACCCAAAGCCCTCTGAAGTGACTTGCAAAAATTTGAAGCGAACCGAGGGTCACGATCACAGATAATTGAGACAGGTATTCCATGCTTCATGACTACCTCCTTTAGGTACATTCTTGTCAGTTTATCCATGAGATCCGTTTCCCTCATTGGCACAAAAATGGCAGACTTTGTAAGTCGGTCAACGATCACCCAAATAGTGTCATAACCTTGTGACGACTTAGGAAGCTCGTGACAAAATCATTCGTAATGTTGTCCACTTCCGTTTGAGGTTATCGCGGTTACAATAACAAAACCGATAGGTCTTGATGTCGGCCTTGACCTTAGCACAGGGTCATACATTTGCTACATAGGTGGCGTTGTTGGCTTTGATATTGGCTACCAGCTATTAGTTTCTTCATATCCTGGTAATCTTGTCTGAACCGGATGCATAGAGTATTTAGTACTTGTGGACTGTGCATGGATCACCAGTTCCTTAAGTCGCCATAACATTGGTAACCAACTCTGCCATTTAAGCACATAGTACCTCCGCCACGTGGTTCTAAATTTTCCGTTCTAAGTTTCTTTCGGATCTTTTGAAATTCTAATCCATCTATACATCCAAATCCTCCTTTCTGAATGTTCTCCGGCTTTCGTCTTCCGTTCTGAGCTTTTAAGATTTTGGTTTAGGAAGAATCAAGCCAATTGTCATCACTAAGGACCGAACCCTTAGTGGTCTGTTCCTTCCTGCTCAGGCTCTGCAACAACGTTCGACTTCCCTGGGTTGATAACGAATTTCGCAATGTAATCATCAGCAACTCAAACCAGCAACTGTTGATCATATGTAATTTCTTCTGAATCAAGAATGTGTTGTAAACTCTTGTGATTAGTGTACACCGTTCAATTGGTTCCGTTACAGTAGTAAATACCTCCAAATCTTTAGAGGATCACTAATTTCCCCAAGTTCTAATCATGCAGTCGTATAAGTTCTTTGCATGAATTTTAACCGGCGGATGCATAAAGAATCACCTTTTCTCTTTGCATCAACCACAACGCCAAACCCTCCTTTGAAGCTCGTAGTTGAAATTAAATCTTCGCTTCCCTCAGGTAAGGCCAGGATTGGTGCACTGCACAGCTTCTGGCTTCAACAGTTGAAAAGCTGCTTCTTGTTTATCGCCCCAATCAAACTTGACACCTTTCTGGGTTAGTTTGGTCATTGACTTGGCGATCTTTGAAAACCCTTCGATGAATCTTCTATAATAGCCGGCAAGGCCCAAAAATTGGCGAATCTCTGTTGGTGTTTTAGGAGACGCCCAATCTTTGATAGATTCAATCTTGGCAGGGTCAACGTGAATACCTCGACAGTCAATCACGTGACCAAGGAATTATACCTGAGATCCAGAATTCACACTTGAGACTTGGGTACAATTCTTTTTCCTCTAAAGCAATTTCAATATTCTGCTTAAGGTGTTTTCATGTTCCTTCTTACTTTCTGGAAGTAGATCAAAAGGTATCGATGAAGACAATTACAAACTTGTCCAGACCCCCCCCACACCCACCAAAAAAGATTACAACCCGGTTCATAAGGTCCATGAACATGGCTGGTGCATTAGTTAAACCAAAAGACATGACTTGGAATTCATAGTGACCGTATCGAGTCCTGAATGTAGTCTTAGGAATGTCTTCTTCTCGAACCCTCAACTGGTGATACCTTGACCTCAGATCGATCATTGAATAAATACTCGATCCTTGCAGCTGGTCGAATAGGTCATCGATCCTTGGGAGTGGGTAGCGGTTCTTCACATGTCAGTTTGTTAAATTTATTGTAATCAATTGGCACATCCGGAAAGATACCATCTTTCTTCTTTACAAACAGAACCGGAGCTCCCCAGGGTGAGGAACTTGGTCTTATGAAAGGCCTTTGTCCGTAAGTTCCTGTAGTTGCTCCGCTAGTTCCTTCATTCGGAGGTGCTAGTCTATATGGTGCCCGTGCTACAGGTGTAGCACCCGGTACCAAATCAATTCGAAACTCCACTTGTCGAGTGGGTGGTATACCCGGCAAGTCCTCAAGAAAGACTTCAGGAAATTCTTAAACAACTGGCACATCTTCAAGTCGTTTCCCCTTTGACTTGTCTTCGTCTTTGGTTGCGGTGATATTTGCTAAGAATACGTGACATCCCTTCGTTAAATACTCTTGAGCCTTAGTACACGAGATGATGTTTAATCGGGTCCCGTGTTCATTGCTGCTTCCATCACCTCGAACGATTAAAATTTCGTCTCCAAAAGGAATACGAACGATCTTTTCCGCACAGACAATAACGGCATGGTACTTTGCCAACCAATCCATACCAATTATCACGTCAAAACTACCTAGTTCTACGGGCATTAGGTCTATGTTGAAAGGATGATTTAAGAAGTTTAACGTACAGCCCCGGATATAGTGTTTAACCCAACAATTCGCCCGTCGGCTAGTTCAACATTATAATCATGATCTAATGCAGTTGGAGTGATAACAATTCGAGAGCTAAATGCAGTAGATACAAAACTCCTATCGGCACCGGTATCAAATAAAATAGATGCATATCGGTTGTTTAGGAGAAACGTACCCGTGATGACATTGTTGTCTGGGTTTGCCCCTGCATTGCCCATGGCATACACCTTTGCCTGAGCCTTGGCATTTCCAACCCGATTACCCCGGTTGTTGTTGTTCTTCAATTTTGGACAATCCCTCTTGAAATGCCCTTGAGCACCACATTCAAAACAAACCCTCTGATTAGCCCCAGTGTTGACATTTAGGGGATTCCTGCAGTCACGAGATAAATGACCAAATCGGTTGCACTTGTGGCATTTGGGAGAATAAGGACCATTTGTGATATTACATTTGGAACACAGAGGTTTAGGCCCTCCGTATGGTTTCCTATCACCATTTCCTGCGGCATAAGCTCTTCTAGTGTTTTGTCTCTTGTTTGGTTGCTGATTTTGGTTGTTCCTGGCAGTGTCATCAAACTTTCTTTTGTTGTCATTGCCTTGCGTTCAGCCAAGTGTTGATCTTCTTATCCATGAGTTCAGTGGCGAACTCCAATGGATCTGCATATTTTTTGCTTAGTTGCAATCACACTGCCATGGATGTGTGGGGGGAGGCGTGGCAAGACACTGACATATTTCTTAACTTTGTCTATTTCTTCGGAAACATACGATCGCATCATCAGTGCCGAGTCCTTGGAATGTTTGGCTATAGGTTACCACATCAGTACCCTTCACCTTAAAATTCCACATTTCAAACTCCAGCTTCTTAATTTCGCCCCTTGGACAGTATTTGTCTGTCATTATCTTTGTCAGTGTCCTCCTTGCATGGTGGGCAGCTTCAGGGTTAGGGGTCTATCGTAGGAATTCCACATTGTAAGACGCATTTCCTTGCAGGGTACACGTAGCAAATTTGACTGGCATGCTACTGTACTGTTGCTTATGCTGTGAACAGACTCTATCTTTTCAAACCACTGAGTGAGTCCAACAACTCCCTCAGTGCCCTTAAAGTTCATGGGTTGGCATTTGAGGAAGTCCGGGTAGGTGCATTCACGAGCAACCTTTGCACAGGCCTTCGGCACCAGTTCTGAAGTATGGCTATCATGCCATCCTGGTTGATCATGTGCTGCCATTGAAGCAGTAATGCCTTGTGAATCATTGCCTTGAAGGTTGGGCATGGTGATAGTTGTAGTGGTATGAGTGTTTATGACTGGTGTTGGTTGTTGCCACCTGTTAACCTCTGGTCTTTCTCTTTGGTGCCATTTTCTTTAAATCACAAGAAAACATAATACCCGTTAGATTTCATAAAATCATAACTATGACATAACATATACACATTAAATAAAAACGAGATCACATCACACAGTGAAATGTACAACTGTTATTGAAATTAACCATGGTATAACCAAATCGACATTCATTTATAAAAATTCGATTTCATAGATAACGTAATCCGTCCATTTCATATATAACTTGGAAAAACATACATGTTCGGTTCAGATACAAAATGATTACTACACTTAGGTTACAAGACAAAAGAAACAACCTAAAGCCATACTAGCCGGGATATACCCGTAACACTTAGTATGCTGTACAAGATAGATAATACCTGAACAAAAGACCTATACTGGGTAGCTAAATAAAACAAAAGTTCTTTACAGGTAGGCTAGCTGGGAATAACCCATTAATACTTAAACAGGCTGCTTTGCATAGCTATAACACTAACCAATCTAGGAAACTGCTACCAGCCTCCCGGTGCCATTAGGCTGTGCCGGCCTTTTGCTGGGTTCCATGCATGCCTCTGTAACTTGGCCATCTGAGTCTATAGTCCTTTCAGCAACTTTAATGCCTCAGCCAAGTGGACCTGCCTCTGGTAGTCTGCCTGTAGCATATCTAAAGTCACAACCTGACTCTTACGGTCAGTTGCCTACAACTGTGAAATCACTGCCTGCTGACCTATCACTACAGAACGTAATGCCAAGATCTCTGAACGTGTCATATAGCTAACCTCTATGAGCGTCCCCATGCCTCTCGGGAAACAGAGCCTCCTGCATCTGTAGTCGTGCAGGTCATTAGTGGTACTAACTATCATCAAACAATGTCTCAACACTCTGATATATCTGGGTCTGCCTGTCTTGAGTATCCTCTATCACAGCATAGATATCCTGCATGTCCTGCTCCTGGACTGCAGTAAGCTCAGTCACCCTAGCATTGACCCCTTTAAAGGTCATTGGTGTTACCTCCTCAACAGCCTCTCTCGGGTCTACCCAAACATCTCTAATCCCATAGCCGACCTCCTCGGCTCTCTGTCATCTGATCTCGGTATCCATAGTACTGACAAACCCATAGTCTGCCCTACGACCTCCAATCGGTCTAGTGGTAGCTGCAGCTGAACTCTCTCCAATCTCGTACCTAGGACCAAGGTCAATACCCAACCTCTTCCGAGGTGGTAGTGTAATCTCGGGCCTGTCTGTCCTGTGGTCAGAAGATAGTAACTGCAAAGGTGATGCAGGTAATACAGATGCTGGTGGTGATGCTGGAATGGGGGAGATGGTATATGTGGTAATGGAGATGATAGTGGAGTAAGTGGTGATGGTGGTGGGGTGGTTAAGGCAAGAAGTCTCTCGACCTCTTCCCTAGGAGGAAGTGATATGGATGGCTCATCCTGGATAGATATCCTGGCAGTCATACGGTGTACAGGTGGGACAGAGTCGGCCGGAGCTGGGTGCTCCTCCTCCTCCTCCTCATCCTCGTCCTCATCCTCATCATCGGCATCATCTCCGAAAGGCTCCTCCTCCTCATCATCATCATCCCTATCAGCAGGGTAATCAGCTGGATCCTCCTCGGGATCCTCATCGTCCTCCTCTGGCTCCTCCTCCGGATCAGACTCAGGAACATATCCTGGTGAATCTGCAGTGGGTGAGGCAGCAGCAGGTAGTGGCTGCTCCTCGGCCGGGAGTAATAATCATCCTCTGTGGCTTGTACTCAGGGGTATATCGGCCTCAGGAACAAAGTCCAGTGGGGGTAGGTGACGCGTCCTCGGGGCCAGGTATGTAGTCAGGCGATGGTGGAACCTAATAAGCAGCCATTATGTAAGCATATGGGTCCTCTGGCATAATGGGTGGCCCATCGACTCCTGGTGAACCAATGTCTGACCCATCCTCAAATGGAACTTGGACAAATGGCGGTAGGTGACCCGTGGAATCTTTCCGAATCTGACATACCCGTATCTGAAACTCCAACCATAACATTATATAGGTACTTAATATAAGACTTCTTAGTATATACATTTATATCATAACATGTATATCAATCATGAATATCAATCATGCATGCATCTAGCCTAACCGACTAATGCACAATTAGTGTATGTATGTCCCGTGAAAACCCCTTTATATGAATGCAATGTTTGAAAACGGTTATAGTCCAGCAAAAACATTTGACCTGGTTCTCTATAACCTTGGCTCTTGATACCAATCTGTAACACCCCCAAATTGGGTCGCAGCGGAATAAGGGTCCGGGGCGTGTTACTTATTAGATCATTAGCACAAGAATAATTGAACACAATTAAAAAGTTTTTAAAAACTGATACATTGGATTTAACAAAATGTTACAAAAGCTCGAAGCTTCACTTGTTTACTTGTTATTATTACAAAGATTTCCAGCCCATAACAGATATACAAAATGTAATGCGACTAAATCTTTAATGCAGGACATCCAAAACATAACCACCAATGTATCCCTTTTGCACCCCGTGCCCTAATGATCTCCTGAAAAACATTGCATTTAAAACGTCAACATAAAGTTGGTGAATTTCATAGGTTTATGTAAAGGTATAAGCAGACCGCAGTCTTTCCCGGTGTATATATGCATCAAGATGCAGAACATCACAAAATGTAATTTCGTTTTCCTAAAGCTCATGACCGAAGCTCGAACATAAATGATACAATATATATATATATATATATATATATATATATATATATATATATATATATTTTATATTGCCTACATTACCCGTGACGATGTTCAACCGTAACATCCAAAATCCGGACATGATACATTCGTTCCCTTCACACCCACCCCCCCCCCCGGATAGCAAGTCACCAAAACGGGGAGGTCATCCTTAAATAGATCTATATATAAATCATTCGCGCTCACATTCCAGTAATTGACAGTTCATGATTCATGGGCATAGTGGGTTATCGCTACTTAGGCAAAACGTAATCATGATAAAATGTACACTTGCGTCCAATTTGTAAAACATGCATATGTTTCTCACCCCAAAAACTTGTAAATCATAATTGTAAAACATGGGGCTATGAACTCACCTTGAGTGAGTAAATTGATAATAAAATATCCCAAATAAAAACGCGTCACGCTAACGCCCGAATGCAACTAGTTAATATAGGTCGATTCAGTATTCAAGTAAGTTGTTCTAACAACAACATATATAATTTTTTCCTATATAGTTATCATCGGTGGTATTCGTTCGGGCTATCATAATGAAGAGGTCATGACATGTACGTACAAGGAGTTAGGATACTTTAATCGTAAATCAACAACTGTCATACGCCATCCGAAGAGGTCCTCATTAATTAAATTCCTACGTTATATTGCACTTTGGATAACTAATAACATAAATATTTCATTTAGCTATATCTAATCTAATCGTTAGGAAAAATCGTATTTATTAAAGTAAAAACATTTATTAATTACGCCTTTAGCAAAAATGACATAACTTTGTCGTTTTAAGTCCGTTTCTCGCGTTTCTTACGCCCACGCTTTCGTATTAAGACGAGTGATCATAATATTGCATTTTTAAGTTTCCGAGATTCTGTTGTGAATAGTGTTTTTACTGTTCATTACAGATTACACTTATTAACGCAAAACCCGTAAATGTCGTATCTTATTCGTTATAGCTCCGTTTTTAGCGATTCTTTCGAACACGTTCTCGTAATTGAAAGTTTTATCATATTATTGATGTTTACAAAGTATAAGTTACTGTCATGAATAGTAATTTTTATAAAATTTGTTTTATAAAGTATTTAGCGTCGTAAACTCGTAACTAGTGTATCTTCTTCGTTATTAATCCGTTTTTTGAGTTTCTTATCATTTTGGAATCCTTATGAGATGTAATATCTTTATAAAACCTAATATGGCTGCTTCCAAATTCGAACCAAAAACAGAAAGTTTGAAGTTCTTTGTGATTACGAAGTGTTTAGCTTGGATTTTTGTTACCATTAAGCTTCATATACCTTATTACAACTACTTACATTAATTTATATCTTATGTATTACATATATAAAGTCCATTTGGTCATGATTTGCTCAAGAGTGTCAGATAATAAGATTAACTACACCATTTTCACTTGTAACTCATAAGTTAACATAAACCCTGATTTGTTCATATAAATGTTATACTTAACATAGTGGGTTATCGCTACTTAGGCAAAACGTAATCATGATAAAATGTACACTTGCGTCCAATTTGTAAAACATGCATATGTTTCTCACCCCAAAAACTTATAAATTAAGAATTGTAAAACATGGGGCTATGAACTCACCTTGAGTGAGTAAATTGATAATAAAATATCCCAAGTAAAAAGGCGTCACGCTAACGTCCGAATGCAACCTTATGATGAACAATGATGATAGAAAACACAATCTAAACCCTTGTTTAGATTAAAAACCAAAGCTAGCACACTTGAAAACCCTAATTTCCTTATAAAACCCTAATTTCCTTTTCTTGCTTCCTTGCTTGCAAATGCTTAACCAAGTCTTGGATCCTTCTTAGAATACCTTAAATATGATGTGTGTATGCTTGTATAATGATAGAAAATCAAACTATGGATTTGGTTTGGTTGGTGTTTTGAGCCGTGGGCTATTGTAAGAGAGAAAGAGAGGTTTTGATTTTGTTTACACCTTGGAGATGAGAGAAGTGTGTGTTACTTGCTAGCTAAAGCCTTATATACTTAACCAAGGACTCAAGGAAGGTCTCAAGGAAGGTTCCTAGGGCAATTGGTCAAGTGTATGTAAAGGTGTAAGACATGGTTCCCTTGATATTTGTAATATCTAGATATTTAGGGCAAGTGTCTTGCAAACAAGATAATACTTGGTCTTATCTCCTCAATTCCGGCCACATACTCATATATGTGATGTTATATTGATTATTTTGTGTATTGGGTATAATCGTGGGTATTTGTTTAAGCGTAGATAGGTTTTGGTGCTTCCGGGAATGCCGAAACGCATTTTATCGCGAAACGTAAGCATTTTACGTAACCAATAAAAATAAGATGAACAAAGTTGATAATTATCCTCATAATAATCATATAACACTTGCTTGATGTAAACGTTTAATCGTTTAATGCCCGATTACATTGAATGGTCATTTTTAGTTTACGCGATTTAGCTTAGCGATTACGATTTAAAAGCAAACGCGTAAAACCCTAAAAATGAATTGTGAATTACATAATGTCGTACAATGACCTAAAACACGAGGTGTTATACTATACTATAACAAAATCCTTTCTCTTTTGAATGTTTATTTTCATTTAAAATAAAAAATATAAAAATACAAAAATATAATAAAAATAAAAAAACAAAAATATTTTTTATATTCTATATTTATATATTATATTAAAAATATTTTTATATTTTATATTTATATATTATATTAAAAATACCAAATATATTTTTCTTTTATTTTCTTTATAAAAATAAAAAAAAAATCTTTGTTATCCTATCTTGCGTTTAATTCGTATCTCTTTCTCTTCTCTTATTGTTTAATTCTTCACGATGTTCTTTTCCCCGTCACCTACACCCTGCGGGGGTAGTGACGTTCTTTTGGGAGAGACCTACACCCTTCTTTCTCATTTTAATGATTTTTCACCTGATTATGAAACATTTTTCTTTGATATTAGAGAGAAGAGTAGTGGCAGTACCACTTCTCAGTCTGATCATTCTCTTCCGGAATACGAAGCATTCTGTTTTGATATCGATCATATCGAAGAGAAGAGTAGTGGCAGTACCACTACTTATTCTGATCTTTCTCTTCTTGAATATGAATCATTTCATTTTGATCTTTCGATTGATCTATTTTCTCCTGCCGATAGGAGTGATTTTAATCCTGAGGAGTTCACCGATGAACTCGCCCACATCATATCTCCACCGGAGTATGATCATTTTTACTTTGATCTCGAGGACGATCCAGTAGAGTTGATGATTGTGTATAGTTCAAATTTAATATACGTATATAGTAATAATTCCGTAAGAAATTCTTTGCCAAAATACTTCTCAACCAAGAGAAATATAAGGTAGAAATCTCACAAACGAATTTGTAGTCTGGACCCCCCCCCCCCCCTTGAGTCGACTATGAGTCTACCCTACTAGTCACACCACTTTCCGATTCTAAGGAATTTCCTTAAGGAAAGTGGAAAGATTTGATCCTTTTTTCTCCCTGACACTGTCATGTGGGAAGACGAAGGTGATGGAGACCCCTTCTTTTAGTTTTCATCAAATGTCATCACCCCGTCCTGCTGCATACTCACTGAAGGAGGTGACGTATCGCTATTACCATCCTCACCTCACAACGGGTGATGGATTTGACCATGGACCTAAAATGAAATAACCCTAGAGTCAAGTTAGAGACTTAGACAAAAACAAGCGCTTCTCGGGAGGCAAACCGTGTTCTCTATCTCTTTCTATTTTCTTAGTAGTAGTAATAATAAATTAGTTTAGTAGTAGTAATATAATAAGTGTGGGGGGCATGCTTCTTTCTTTGGTATGTGGTTCTGTTTTTGCAGGATTCCTTAAGATCGTGAAGACCCGTGCTTGTTTTCAATCCTCCAATCATCCGGTCTTCGATCTTCTGCTTATTTTGGAATCCTCAATCCTGATCTTATATATATATTTGTTTCCCCTTTCACACTTGGAATTTTTTGCATTTGCCTTTTTCGTTCGTAAGTGTGGGGGTAAAACCTGATATTTTTGAACATTGAGGCCAATGTTCCATTCTAAGTGTGGGGGGGATTTCTATCGAAATTGATCATACTTGTGCCTATATGTGTTCCCACGCAACCCCGTTTTGACCAAAATTTTAAAATTTTATTGTTTTATTAGGTATTTAAGTGCTAAAAAAATGAAAATGATGATGAAAATATAAAAATATAGAAATAAGTAGGCCCGTAGAACTAGGTAGCTTTTGACTTGACCGAGTTTTTAACTCTAGACTCTAGCTTTCATCTCTTAGGTTTTCGAGACTAGCATTTGCTTACTTTAAAATTTTGCAAAGAACAAAAAATGATAAAGTTAAATTTAAGTTAGATGTTAAGCTTGGAATTAGTGCATCTTCTTTAGAGGCTATAGAGGTTAATTGTGGCCTTTTTGCTCCTACCAGCTTAATTATAAACGTTATATTATAAATTGTTAAATAAATAAAGGTTTACTTTGGTCTTTGCGATTTATTAGTTTTAATCCTTCGTAGAGATTTCCTTCTGGTTGAACGTAAGGTTTACACATCGATGTTTTGTCAGTATTGTGGGATAATAGACACTGCCTCTTGCGGCTCACTAACGAAGTGACAGTTGTTTAAACGACACATGTACTAGAAAACTAGGCTAACCTACATAATAATAATAATAATAATAATAATATTAATAATTATGTGATAAACGGAAGCCGAAATAAGACTTCTGATATGGATGGCTTGCATACCGATATGACGTCAGTTTTAAAAGGAGGAGGTAATAATAATAACTAAATTGTGGGCTGAAAAAAGTTTACTGCCTTTGCTGGCTACAACCGATTGTGGCAACATAGTTTTCTTAAAGAAGGCCCCTAGTAGATTAATAATCCGAGATGATAATAAAGTTTGTTGCATCTTGCCGGCTGCACAAAATGTTGCCGCCTTTAAAAAAGGAGAGGCTCACCGATGGTCAAGATAAAGATCCTAGACATGGTAGCTCGCATAATAATAATAATAATAATAATAATAATAATAATAATAATAATAATAATAATATAGCCAAATTTCGACTCCGGGGTTATCTAAATAAAGCCTCCGTCTCTGGACTCGTAGTTGAGTTGTTTCGGATGAAATAAAAAGTATAACCTCTAAATCACGCGAAATCAGAATCTTAATGTGGACTTTATTCTCACCATATCATCTCTTTAGGAAAGGATTTCAAACTAATTGTGGTTTAAACCGGGTTTACTTTATAATAATAAGGCCATAATTTATTTGTCACCAATAATAATAATAAAATCTTTAGAAGATTTAGGAATAAGGGAGCGAAAAGTAGTTGCGTTTACACAATTAGTATTTATGAGTAGTGTTAGCATCTAATCTTATATTTGGCTGTGATTTTGTTTTAAGCTTAGTTTGGGGATTGTGAAAAGTCAAGGATGATCAACTCCCGTTCTTAAAGCCTTTTAAATAAATTTTATAAAAAAAATTCTTAGTTTTTATCTATTATTAAATAAACAGTTAAAACGGGGATGCTTGCGAAATAAATGATTTTTGAACCCTCTTAATGGACCTTTTCTGTTCTTGTTTGATTGTGAGGGCTTATATGTTAAAGGGGGATAAATTTATTTATTTTTGAGTTTGTTTTATTAACATTGCGTGTGGGACCAGCAATGTCTTAGTGTGGGGGAGTTTGATGTATGCTAAAACACACATCCTTTGTACCCTGTAAAACACTATTAATCAAACTAAAAATGCTAAAATATACTTAATTATATTACAAATATGTTTGTTTGGTATTTTTATGTCTTGCAGGTAAAACGGATTGAAAACAAAGTAAAAAACGGGAATTTTCGGGTTTGATTCGATCAAGTTTATTAATTATTCGAGATCAAGACAAAGTCGAAAATATTCCCGAGCATGCCATTGGAAAGAGCATGAAAAATCGAGTTTAACGGTGCCTTCATCTTTTATTGGGCCGAGCCGGCCCGACTCCATTTATATGGGTCGGACCGACCCATACTTATTAAAAGCTCAAGTGAACACCCCTTGTTAACAAAACCAGCCCAAGACAAGAGAAAGGCTTAGCCCATCAGTTGGAAGGTTAAAATTCGGCCCTGATTTAAATGAAAAAAAAATGATGGAGCTCGTGGCTTTTTGTGCTTTAAAGATCTGTTTCTTTTTGTGCTTTAAAGATAACTTCTGGGTTTATTATTTCTTGGTTGCGGTTTGAACAAAAAGGAAAACCCAGATCTGGAATTTATGGGAAAAGTACAAAAAAGTACAAAAATTCTGCAGGTTGCGTTTTGCCTCTAAACGCTGCGTTTTGGGTGTTGCGTTTTGACAGGATTGGCTGCGTTTTGACGTTGCGTTTTGCCAAGATGAAGACCCTTTTGCAAGAATATAGAAAAGAAATGCTGCCAAAATTTTGTGTATGTTGCGTTTTGTATCAAAACGCAAGACTGTTGCGTCTTGGTTTTGGTTGGTTGCGTTTTGTTAACCCAAAACACAAACCGAGTCAACTCGGCTATTACTGAGTTGACCCGGTCAAGACTCAACTGAGTCAAACAAATGAAACAGAAATGAAGAAATTGAACAGGACAGACTCGTAAAACCATACACAACAATAACAACATCATACAATAATCAATCCAACAATCCAACAAATCCAACAATACTATCCTATCAACCCATCGTCACAATCACAGCCTCAACACATCCATCAATCTAACCTAACCCATCGTCACATTAACATAATCATCTCAATCCATCTCCCTCAAACAACCACAAATGACTCGAAACACAAATACTAAATCTCAGATTCATTCTTTTCGTGGGTTTTGGTTATGCAACGACCTTTATAGATCGAACCACGAAAGAAACCCTCATCACTGATTTGTGGAAGGATAAGACCCTCTTTCAATTTTCGAAAATAAAGAATGATTTATAACAAACCTGTTAAAATCAAACTTTGCTTCAATTGACACAACACGTAAAACGAAATAAACAAACCTACCCGAGACCGCTAGAACGATCTTGATGTCACTTTCAATACAAGATGGGTGTTTTTGTTTCGTGATTCAGTGCCTACATCTAATTTGATTGCATGTTCTTAGTT